>JACEGR010007291.1:0-51105 GCA_014170235.1 Listronotus bonariensis | reverse complement strand
TTTTATTGCCCTGACCAGATTTAGCAAGAATTTAAAATTTATTTAAAATATATTTCTTTAAACTTTTAAGTATTTGCGTTTATTAAAGAGAATTAAGGAATACACAATTTTTCACCCGTAATGACAGCAGCAATCTTAATAGTGTCAATGATTCTGCAAACGCAGAAAGCATAACAGCAAGTTGATAGTATGAAATTAAGTAGAAGCAGTGGTTTATCTTTCTAAGTGCTGACGTACACTTTATTTTTGTTGGAGATTCCAACGGGAAAAAGTGCATAATTTAGCTACATGAGCTTAGCAAAAATAACTGTTTTGCTATATTTCTTTTAATTTATTTACGAAATACATACAATGTGTCTACGTAAGTTGGCGTCATAGGGCAAACTTTTTTAATATTAATTTAGCGAAAAAAGTTAATCGTTACAAAAAGTTCTGCATGTTCCAAAACCTAAAATATCAGATATCAAATTGTGTCACTCATCTACGAGGTTTGCCAAAATTATAATTTTTGCTCAAGAGTAAAGTACCTGTATTTTTGTTGACTACCGTGGTATTTATATTTGGCAACGTTCGTAAAAACAATAGAGATCATACGCAAAAATCTACCTGCATCACCAAAAAAATATATATTTCATTGATGATCACCAGTAGCTGGTGTAAATTAAATAAATTGTGTATTAATGTATCAAAGTGCTGTATTATGAAATATACGCGAAATATAAATGTTCTGAACATTGATTATGATATTGACTCCGTGGTGATCAATCGGAAAACTAGTGTGCGGGATCTTGGTGTTACTTATGATTGTAAATTAAGTTTTGTTGAGCACATATTGTCACAAATTAAGAGTGCAAATCGAATGTTGGGATACATTATTCGAAATACCCGTTTGTTTAAGTCATTTGCAGCTATAGACTTGCTTTACAGCTCCCTTGTATGCTCTAAATTAGAATATTGTGCTCTAGTTTGGTCCCCTTTCTACAGTAAATACAAATATTCATTAGAAACGGTACAAAGTCGCTATTTAAAATGCAAATACTTTCGGGAAACAGGTATATATCTATACAATGCTTGGGAATTTTTAAGAAATTATTATAATGTTCCTTCTTTGGAAAAAAAGCGTATTTTTATAAGTCTTCATCATTTACATGGGCTTATTCACAATTTAGTTGATAATACATATATGGTAAATAACCTAAACTATAGAGTACCAAGATTAAATAGAAGATGTTATGAGACATTTTACTGTAGAAGGGCAAGATCAAATCTAGCTTTAAGTGCCCCATTATATAGAATGCAACAACTGCATGATCGACACTGCCAGAGCATAGATATATATTAATCTATCGAAGAGTCAATTTAAAGCTAAATTAAAATTAATTTTATTCACTCCGGATGAGTGATGCTCTTTGTAATGTACCTATGTTATGTGTAAACCAAGTGTAATGTATTTACATTTGATTTTTTTTCTTAGGTTAGGTTTGCATAATATCATATTATGTATTGTTCTGTAAATGGTTAGTTATTGTAGCAACTGCAGAACAAATAAATAAATAAATAAATAAATAAATAGAAAAGGCAAAACAGTCACTGAAAAAAATTATACCAAGTTTGTAAAACAAGGTCGAGTAGCACATAAATTTTGGGATAAACATGGAAAGTTTCTGTCACCTAACTTGTCAAACTAACGTAAATATTAAGACATCGCATGTATGGTCGTGAAATTTTTAATTAAAAACACTTGGAAATAACATGTTTTTTTAATTATTGCGGATATTTATTATCACTTATTGTATTTTGTAACTGAAAAACGTATTGGGCTGGCATCAATTTAATGTCCCCATATACCGTAGATATTCGATAAACTTTTTCGGGCGCGTCCTAACTTTTTGGCGGCGTTGCCACATGTCAGTCACATAGCATATTTTTCTTAATTATTTATTAAATACTCCTATCACAAGCTCTGAAGGTCGGATTTTAATTAGCCAAGATGTTTAGAATTGTTTTTCTTTCGTTGATACAACTTTTATTGAAATCTAAACATCAGTTTTTTGAAGTAAGGTAAAATCTGCGATTTCCCATAAGAATCAATGTTAAAAGCAATTATTTTATAATACTTATAACTTTTTTTCAGTTCTCTGTAGACCTTTAAAAATTTACTGGTTGATATTTTCATTATAAAGTACCAGTATGCTAAGTTTCATAATTTTCTGAACATTAATTCTTACACCGTTAAAGCTACTTTGTAAATTTTATAAACTGTGGTTTTGACCCGTTAAATATTATATAGCAACTAATTTTATGCTTTTACTTAAGACAAACTGTAAATATTTTTAAACATTTATTTTAAAAGATATTTAAAAAATAGAATTCGACACATAATTTTAACAACAACGTTTATATTTTTATTAAATAAAGTTTTTTTTTATTTCAGGTCATGGTATAATACCTTTACAAGTCCCCGCGGATACCACTGGAAGTTGCCTTTTACAAACTCTTATTAACTGCACCACACCTTCAGATGTGACAAATGGGTTAGTCGAAGTAGGACATTGCGAACTAAAGAGTTCTTCAGAAATGCGATTAATTGGTCCCGTTCGAGACGTAATTGTGAGACCAGCTAAACATGCATATAGACCAAAAGAAACTGGTAAGCAATAAAAAAATAATTTTATGTTTACAGGTGCTGGCGCGCAACAAGAATTTCTAATAATAGCTTTTGCGCGGGTTTGATTCTGAACCGGTTCTGGGACAATTCGCATGCGCAGTGAAAAAAGCAGCGCTCGCTGTTAGTAAAATCCTGAATTCTTAGTAACAGTTCTGTGTTCGCGGGTTACAATGGAATCAGTTCGTTACCGGTTCGTAACCTGATTAGCAGTCCTGGGATTTTTGTTGGAACTAAAAGTTCAGTTCGGAATTTCATGCGCATTGTCGACATCGTCAGCTGTTTTCTGTTTTTGTGGTACAGAAATAAACCGTTGTATTACAGTTTATTTGTTTCTGCCACTTTTTATGCGGATTAATATACCTGTTGCATATTTTTTTTTATATATTTGTGATTCTGAGTGTATATAAACAAAGGATTTTTAATTGTATTCCGTATGAATATATGTATGCAATAAAATAAATAAAGATTTAATTAAAAAATATAGACAATATTACAAGATTTTACCATTTCTTGTTTGATTTTTATCTTTAGTTAAATACACATACTTATGTTAAAAACGAGAGGAGGCAGGGAATCCCTCGTCTTCCGCCGAGAGACCTCGAGTAGCTTTCGACAGTATAACAATTTACCTTTTTGTTTGAATTTAATCTTTTTTGTGTAGTATCCAATTTAACCATGAAAAATCCTAACCAAAAGGCTAGGTTAGAATACATCCTCAGCTGTATAGAAAATCGTTCGCGGTAAATAAAAATTCCGAACTAATAAATAACTAGACATGCGCTTTAAAACAATTCTAAACCAGTTCGGTTCTGGTTCAGAATCAGTTCATTACTTGACCCGCGAACAAAGCTAATATAAATAAAAGAAAAGAGTTTCACATAGGTGGGTTCCATAATAAGGTTGGTAAGAAAGTTACTGACTGCTAAGATATCAGCTGCTCTGCTTTCAGGGGTAGTTTTTAAAGAACCTAGCATGAATGAATCAATTTAATAATTTTACAGGTTACAAAAGATTTATAAAACTAATTCTGGTGTTATCAAAAATTATTTATTTTTAATTTCTATAATAAAATAGCCTAAAAACCTCCATAATTTGCTTTTTAAAACCTGTTTACCCCCCAAATTAACACATAACACAACTTTTTAACTATAATCTAATCAGATTAAGGCGTTTTCGCCAAATTTATGAGTTCAATAAACTTTTGTAATATTTTTTTATCATTTACAAATTTTATTTTAAATAAATTTCCCAAATGATATTTTACTTAAAAAATAAACAATAGGTAGATCTAGTTTACTCTTGGCATAAAATCAGGTTTTCTAAGTTTTTGTGAACCGTGTGTATACAAAATTTACATTTTCTCTTTGTCAAATATATTACCAGATTTCTTTTATGACTTTTTTCAAAAATCACATTTTTGGTCCATGTGTCCCTTTGTAAATCCCATCCGTGAATACTCTGTATACCGGGTGATGCATCGCTGGGCGGGACATAGGAAATCCCATGTATTTTTAATGGGGTTAATTATTGGCTTTCCTAATTATTTTAGAGAAAATTTTTATAAAAATTTATTGAAGAGCATGCAAATCTACGTCCATGGTAAAAACTTTAGATTTCTCGGTTAACCCGTTTGCTAGTTAGATGCTGATATATTTTTAAAAATTGTTAAGGTTACTCTTATAATAATAAAAACAAAAACATTAAACAAGCCGAGTAGCCTAGAAATGCAAAACAAATACTTAAAAAAGTTTAATATTTGAAAGAGAACAAAATTTTAAGACTCAGGGATACTGATTGTTTATTAGATAAGAAAGAGTTAGTAAAGTCAAGTAAAGAGCTTCAAAGCCTGAGTTGTCTCTGCACGGGCTATCCCTAGGATATGCCCGTACTAATTTAAGTTAATCAAATAAGTTAAGTTGGTTTTTAATGAAAAGTTAGTTGTGATGGTCCACCGGTCTCCATGGTCCCAAGAAGATAGTTCCATGGGGCACATAGGTCTCCCAAGTGACGGGTAAAGTGGCCATATATGTAATTCCGGGGCCTTACACGTCACATATGGTGTGGAGGTGCCCCTCGTTCCCAGTGACCCTGTGAAACGATCGGCTCATGGTAAGCTGTGCCCGCCCCAGTTCCAGTGCCCTTTGTGGAAGCGATAGGAAAAGTCGCTTATGGTACGCCCTCCCTACCTCCCTCAGTTTATTTGTGGAAGAAAATACCATATATATGGTAAAGGTCCTGTTCCTCGAGAAGAAATGTGTGTGAAAGGACGAAGATGGGGAAAATATGTTGCGTAGCGTAGCTGCAAGGAGGTAGCAGCGTAGCTACAAGAAAAGGAAGATAAGTATATCTTCAGTTTTCAAACATGGCTAAATGTGGTGTTAGCCAGAGGTGATAAAGAAGAATATGGAAATATATTTATTTGTGTCGAGTGTTGCATGGTACGTCGTGAAGACGGGAGTTCAGAAGCAGCATGAGGCCGCATCAGCACCGGAAGCCGCAGCCTCAGTATAGGGAAGAGCTCTGAAGTATGGTCTTGAATCAGGGGGTACAAGACAGCTAAGTGTCCTGAGAAAGCCTCAGATATGGGATCAATTAGCACGCGGCTGCAGTAACCTGATGTAGAAGAAGAAAATGGGAGGAAAGGCGGAAATGGTATGTGGAGAAGAAGTACGGACAAATGGCCAATGAACACACCATACACCACGCGACATGGACAGGCAGGCAAGGTGGACGCAATTTTTTTAAAAAGGCTAGTATAAGAAGAATGTGGAATATTAGGTTAATTTCTAAGTATAAATATTAAAGAAAAAATTGATTTCATTTATGTAAGAGATATTTTTTTGTTTTTAAACTATCCAATAAATTTAAAAAGAGCAAAAAGATAAGATAGAAAAATCACCTAATTAATAGTACATAAAACATAAGTTAATAATTTCTCTTTCCCACTGGTATATTAAATAAATCATTGAATTACTTTTTATGGTTCAACGTTTTGCTGACGGGACAAGGCCAAGTTCACTTTTATTGTTACAGGACTGGTCAGTTTTAGATAACACAAACTTTTTGCTTATTTAGCTGTTTGTGTAGTACATAAATATCTAGTAAACTTAAAGATTAATAAAAAATTACAATTTATGAGTAACAATAATTAGGTAATTTTTGTCTAAAAATAATCTTACCGTTAAAACTATATTTATTTAAAGTACCTACTTAAGAAAAGCTTAAAAAGCGTTTTTAACAATTAAGCTAAAGTCTTATTTAAACTAATTATTTCAGCAAAAACATCTCTAGAACTCTTTAAATAATTATTTTAGATAATTTATCCGAAAGAATTTTAGAATTCTCAAAAAAGTCATAATGTTAAATATAACTTAAATGAATTATTTTTAGAAAAAAAATATTTTTACATTTTTTTCGTGCATTTTTTGAAAAAATTAATTGGGAAAACACAAAAAATTTAATAAAACGTTAAGATTATCTACGATAAATATAATTTATATAATAAGTAACATAATGTTAGGTTTTAAATATTTGTAGCTATATGGAACTAATCGATTTTCGATAATATTGCTAATTTTTTAAAGGTTTAAAGTAAATTTGTCTGATTTCTAATAGCGTTGTGGGTCCAACGCTTTCAGGAAGGGGCATATGTGAACACCTAGTATAAAAAGTATACATTTTGGGAATTTTAAAAATATACATTTTTGGGAAATTTAAATATAATTGGGTTACTTAACATTGGGAAATTTGGTACATAAAACAATACGTGAAGTGTCAAGGTTTAAAAAGTATGAATCAAACAATTTTCTAGGTTACTCTTATAATAATAAAACAAAAACATTAAACAAGCGAGTAGCCTAGAAATGCAAAACAAATACTGAAAAATTTAATATTTAAAGAGAACAAAATTTTAAGACGGGGATTGATTGTTTATTAGATAAGAAAGAGTTAGTAAAGTCAAGTAAAGAGTTAAAGTTTGAGTCTCCGTACGGGCTATCCCTAGGATATGCCCGTACTAAATTTAAGTTAATCAAATAAGTTAGCGTTGGTTTTTAAAAATGCAAAGTTAGTGTTGATGGTCCACCGGTCTCATTGTCGCAAGTAGATAGTTCCATATGGGTACATTTGCCCAAGTGACGTAAAGTGACACTGTAATCTGATTAGTGAGTTAAAAACCACAAAGATAGATAGATAAACTAATATTTTTGTTTATTTTTTACCTCTTAAACTCCTCGGTAAGGGTACAATATATTTAAGTAACATAAAATACACAAATTATTTCTCAGTTGCTCTTATATGTTGCTTCAAAAATAATATATTTACACAACTTTTGTTATTACACAAGAAAAAACTCTTAGAAAAACAAAATAAAATATAATATGCCCCAACTTTATTAAATTACGTAAACAACAAACTTATTGATGACGACCTTCCACACATTTATCTCTGCCAATAGGACTTCAGTCGGTAATCAATCGAATTTCAAAATTTATTTTCTCCTCGCCATAATATATGTGCCAAAAAGCAACGAAAGGCTTTTAAAGGAATACATTTGCTTGCTGGATATTTTATAAGCGTTTAACAACATCAACTATGGCCATGAATAATAAAATTGTATGTTTTTTTTACTTTCTTCTTAAAGCAGTCCACAAAGGCTTAAAAGCTCAACCGTAGGGATATTAGATTGTTAAAGCACGACCGAAGAAGTTGACGTATCGATCGACGTAAACGCACAATTTAATGCTAGAATATTACATAGGCCAAAAATAACATATTTTTTTGATTAAACGGTACGGTGAAATGTTATTTATAATCATTTAAAAAATAATAATTTGAAAGTAAGAGCCCTACATTACAAATACCAAAGATGTGAACTCCATTACAATGTGATAGCAAATTACAGAATGGGTAATTTCGAAAAAAAAGTTTAATAATAAATGGTTGGAAAATATACAAAAAGCAAACAAATAAAAAATGTTTACTTAACGCACAGATGTAAAACGTAAAAACACCATTATTTATAAGTGTAAAAGATCATCTTTATACTCAATGTTGTCATTTGGTTCTGCTTTCCCTTACAAAAGTATATTTAAATTTGTTAGTTTATGATCTTAACCAGTTGCGAAAATACATACTTTTTCTTTAATATTTTTAATGTTTATTTCTTTTTTTATGCTTAATTTTAATAACCCAAAATATTATTTTAATTTTTTTTTTTATTTAAATTTAAGAAATGATAGGTCAAAAACCGAATACAACCAACCCTAAATTAATAGGTACTTTTAAAAAACTGTTTTCGCAAAATATGCTAATTTAATTAGAAAGTTAATTTTCTTTCTTACAAAACTCTTTAGCTCCACGGTCGGCTCTATAATTAAAATAGGTTCTCTACCCATGAAGATGCCGAATTTAGGCAATTAACCACGCCGTTTACTGTTGAAAGTATAAAATTTTATAAAACTTTGATTTTAATTGAATTTGGTTTAAACTAATTTTAATTAATAAAATTAAAAGATAACATGTTTGAGTGAAATATTATACAGGGTGGCCCACCATATTCGACGTCTGTGAATAACCATGGGGTTTTAAAAGTAAATACTGGAACATATACAGTCGGATAAGACCACAGTATAAAATTATTTTACTCTATACAGGGTGTCTCAAAAGAGGGTGACGTATCAAAGTTATATTTTTTTAAATGGAACACCCTATATGACGGTTTAAGATTCTACTTTAAAAAATAACTTAAGTTTGTTTATAGTACAATAAATCATGTTCTTCGTTTGTTTTTGTGGATATTTGATTTTTGAAAAATGCAGAGGTAAAATTAAATTGATTTTACTTTAACACTTTAAACTTTAAAATGTGTAACAAAATTAGAAAAAGTCTGCCATATCATACGTAGGTCAAATCAAGATCAAATAAGTAAGCAGGTGATCAAAAATACATTTCAATTTTTCAGAAAATCAAATAGCCATATCTCTCTTATTTTAAACGGAACACCCTGTATTTTCGTCACATGATGACAAATAAAATACTCTTTCAAATGGTGTATAGGTTGCCCATACCTATCTTTGCGCTTTTTAGTAAAATCTGTTTTTACAAATCTTTTAATGTTGTGCTTTTTCCAACAAATATACATTTTGCAATAACGGCTTAGTAAATAGGCATAGCTATATCACAGCCTACTTACATTTAAATAGACATTTGGAATAAAAATATCTTAAAACGGAATTTATTTAAAAAGTATAAAAGAGAGGTATAGGCAACCTATACACCATTTGAAAGAGCATTTGGTTTGTCATCATGTGGTGTAAAAAAAATACAGGGTGTTCCATTTAAAATAAGAGAGATACAATTTGACTTTCTAAAAATTGAAATTATTTTTTGATCACCCTGTATAATCTATCTCGATATGACCTACGTATGATAAGGCAGACTTTTTCTAATTTTGTAACAAATTTTAAAGGTTATGGAGTTTATATGGTTAAAATAAAATTAATATTGCACCCCTGCATTTTTCAAAAATCACTTAGGGCACTTAGTACTATAAATAAACTTGAGTTATTTTTTAAAGTAGAATCTAAAACCGTTATAAAATATAGTGTGTTCCATTTAAAAAATATAACTTTGATACGTCACACTTTTTGAGACATCCTGTATAGAGTGAAATAGTTTTATACTGTGGCCTTATCCGAGCTGTATATGTTTCAATATTTACTTTTTTAAAAACCCCATGGTTATCCAGCTACAGACCGTGTCGAATATGGTGGGCCACCCTGTACATAATACTGGGTGGGTAAAATTAAACTTGCACACTTATTAACTTATAATAACTTTTTATCACTCCCTTAAGTTTCGTGATCGATTTTAATTCCCAATCACTACTGCATGACAAACGACACCTCATAATACGATATTGCTTACCCTGCTTTCACTTCACTTTGTTTATTATTTAAATATACGTAAATTAAATATTTTTAAATAAACCTTTATTTTAAGTGTGTTTTATTAATGTAAGTCATAATTATTTTTTAAAAACGTTTTAATAAATAAGGACAGGGAGGAGAAAAAAGAAGAAGCAGCAGTCCGGAAGCAAAAAATCTAAATAGGATAAGCAAAGTGCATTAGCATATTTTTCTGCTCTGACAGAGGTAAAGTAGCATGGCACTACGTACATACATATAAAATTTAAACATTTTATGCCATGCTCTCAGCTCTTAAGCTTTACCGTATGATATGTTTACGTTTTTGCATAGGTACAAAAGGTTTTTTTTTCTGTTTGTTGTATTTCCTTACGTCTAAACAGGGTGATTTAAAAATCGATCACAAAACTTAAGGGGGCGATTCTACTTGACAAAGTAAGGGTAGAGCTTCATATAATGTTTTTTCAAAATGTCATTCGTTTTTGAGTTACAAGCCGTCAAAGTTCAATTTTTATTTTGGTTTTTTCACCATATTGCATTTATTTTTTAACCAATCCAGTTGATGTTTGGCACACAAATCCAGCTTTGCAGATTCTAAAATTTAAGACATAAGTACTTTTTTAAATACCGCCAGAGGGCACTTTACCTAAAAACTTAAAATTTATTTACATCATAACTTTTTATTTTGACAGATATCGCAAAGCTGAAGGCGCCATTTTATAGACAATCAAAAACTTAAAAATAAGGTACCCGTTATTAAAGTCGATAAACCTCACCGTTTAGGCACCAATAGACATCAAAGTTTTCATCAATTTCAATCAAATTACCTACATACATACAGGGTGTCCAGTAACTCAACCGACAAACTTTACGGGGCGATTCAATTTAAAAAAAAAAAAAACTTTTTTTTTTAAATTTTTAACACCCCGTAGTTTAAGAACTAAGACGTTTAGGACATATGTTTATATGAAGTTTTTTCTTACTTTTTGTTGTAGAATCGTTTGTCGGTTGAGTTACTGGACACCCTGTATGTATGTATGTAGGTAATTTGATTGAAATTGATGAAAACTTTGATGTCTATTGGTGCCTAAACGGTGAGGTTTATCGACTTTAATAAAGAGTACCTTATTTTTAAGTTTTTGATTGGCTATAAAATGGTGCCCCAAGCTTTGCGATATCTGTCAAAATAAAAAAGTTATGATGTAAATAAATTTTAAGTTTTAGGTAAAGTGCCCTCTGGCGGTATTTAAAAAAGTACTTATGTCTTAAATTTTAGAATCTGCAAAGCTGGATTTGTGTGCCAAACATCAACTGGATTGGTTAAAAAATAAATGCAATATGGTGAAAAAACCAAAATAAAAATTGAACTTTGTCGGCTTGTAACTCGAAAACGAATGACATTTTGAAAAAAAAAAATATGAAGCTCTACCCTTATTTTGTCAAGTAGAATTAACCCCTTAAGTTTCGTGATCGATGTTTGAATCACCCCGTATTTTTATCATTGTTTTTAAAAACGTATAAAATAATTTTATTGTTTTTCCAAAGTTAATTTATTTTTTTAAACAAATTTCTTTTATGTCGTTAGTCATATCTAAGTTTTTGGTTATGGCATTACCCACCACACTGTGAAAATTTCTAAATAAATACATTGAGGTGCTAAAATCTGTCGCGTCCCTTCTAACTTCTGAACTGTTCGGTATACAGGGTTAGTAGAAAAAATCGGAACGGTGGATTATCTCAACAACCATAAACATAAATGAACCGAATTTTGTGGAAAGGGGAAATCGAACATGAAGAATTTAAAAATTTTATCCCAAAAAAAAACCACAACCATGTGGTTTTTATGACATTTTTAATTCAAACCAAAAACATGTGGCTTTTTTTATCTTTGGACAATCCACGAAGGCTGAAAGCCTAAATACTAACGTACTGTGGGTGTCTTAAGCAGGATAGGAGGAAGTTTGCTAACATGGCACTTAAAAACTTGAAGATTTGGGGGAAGGAAAGACCTCCGCTGGCAGTAAGTTCCACAGTCTAGAAACTCTAGGGATAAAAGAACGAACGAAATGGGAAGTTCGGGGCCTGTCCAATTGAACCGTATAGGGATGCATACGCGCGGCACCACGAGTTTCTCTGTTGGGAGCTGCAAGAGGAGGGACTATACTGGATAACTCGTCGGAGCAGAAGCCGTAAAAGTACCTATAGAAGAGCGATAGATCTCCCACAGCTCGACGATGGGCAAGAGAAGGAAGTCTTTGAGTAAGATGTTAATAAGACGAACAGCCCTTCTTTGAATGGCATCAAGAATGCTGAGGGTTGTAGGGGATGCCATTCCCCAGACATGAGAACAATATTCCAGAGAGGGTCGAATTTGGGACACATACAAAGTGTAAATTGGAAGGAGAAAAATACTTTTGGCTCGGAAAAGAAATCCAAGCTTTTTTGAAGCCGCGGTGGCTATAGATACAATGTGTTTATGCCAGTTAAGGTTTTTCTCAAATGTAATGCCCAACAAGATTAAATGTGTCCCCGCTCTGCAAAACCTGGCCACTCATAAGCAAAGGATGAGTGTTTGATGATTTTTATCGCGACAAGGAACATAATTGTGTTTTGGATGCATTAAATTGAACGAGATTTTTGGCGCCCCAATCCAATATCAAATTAAGATCCTGTGAAAGAGATATCTGCATCGCCCTGCGTTTGCTTTCCAAGTCGGGTTGAGAGATTGGTTTGGGAATCTGAAAAGTGGAGTGAAGGGTACTATCGTCAGCATAACTATGAATGGGATTGGTTGTGGAAGAAAGAAGATCGTTGATGTGAAGAAGAAACAAAGTTGGTGCTAGTACTGAACCCTGAGGCACTCCAGCATTAATTTCGTGAAAGCTTGAAGAGTGGCCATCAACAATGACTGATATACGTCGATTAGAAAGATAACTGGAGAGCCAAGAGCAGAGTTTAGTTGGAAGACCGTAGGAGGGAAGTTTATTAAGAAGAGCGTCATGCATTTTGACATTTTTGTTAAATTTTGCTTCCAATCTTCCGCCTCTTTATATTTTTCTATAAACTTAGTTTAAAAAAATTGAAATCCAATTTAAATTTATAATTTTACCTGTATATAATGTTAAGCCGATTAAAAAATACTTCTTTAAGACCTCGTTAGCGAGGTATAAAAATTAAAGTTTATCCCCGGAGAAAATTAAAATTCACCGAAGAGGTTTTAACAACGTTGTTCTTTTATGTTAAAAGCCGAGAATAAAAAAATTATAACTCATAAATAGCGGTGTGTGGTTCTTGCATAAGATATTTAATTAAGTTCTTAAAAGAAGATAAAATTTTACCTACTCAGCTTTAAGGATTTTATCGTTTTTGTGTATTGTGCATTTTCAAAATTAAAATTTTAATTTTGTCCAACAGAAAAAACACTTTTAAATAATCATCCCATTTTATCATTTAAAAAAATCCAAAATAAAATATTTTTATGTAAATAAACTAAAAAAATAAAAATAGTTCCCTACTGGCATTGATATATCAAAAAATCTCCCTTTTGACAGATAAAGAAGAACTCCTGCCAGAGACAACAATGAGACGAGTAACTGGTCCTAACAATTTGTCCATTGTATTTATCTCTTTCTGGTTTAACGCAAGTGCCAATAAATATGTCTTTGTCTTTCATCATGTCAGGCTATTGTAGATGGAGCAATCATCGCTTTGCCCTGGTTGTTTACAATTTCTTCATGTAAACTTTAATGTCCTTTTTTGTCTCGCATCTAATTAAGAGAAAGAAAATATACCATGAATCGAATATTTTTAACTTGACAACGTTGCCGCAGGCAGTCACGCCGAAATGTTATTCGATATTTGTGTTTGATATTTTTCAATGGCCGATTTGTTTGGACAGTTTGTTTACATTTTCTGTGATTTATTGTGTGTTTCGTGGTTTTTACCTTTAATTGGACTTTGAATATTGACTTTTATTAGTGATCACAGTGTATATATTAAATTTGTGCTTTTCAACAGATAATTTAAGGTAATATTGACATGGTTATCTGTAAGAAAAAATCTTTATAAAAACCAAATAAATGACATTTTTAATTAGGTGTGTGTAATTATTGAACTAAACGCCAATATTTTATAATAATAGGAAACAAAAACAAGTACCTAACATTAAGGGCAAAAATAGCACAGCTATATAATTTGAATTTGGCGGGCAAACGATAAAGTCGACTCACGCGCCATCTGCGTTTACCTTCCTTGAAAACAGACAAGGAAGGCCCAGCAGCTATCTCTCTCGGATAATTTATTTACATTTAGTTGCTCGTCTCATTGTTGTCTCTGCTCCTGCTTTTCATGTCATTCACGGGGACCCTCTTTCGCCTACCTCACAGGCATTGTCAAACTGGCTGTACCGGGTCAACGGTGAATAACGCAAAAAGCATCTTAAACAAACAGCGTCACTGTTCGACGGTAAGAAATAAATCTAACCGTTGATACCGTACTGAAAAGCATCATTCAGTGAATCGGTATCAAGTTATACCGGAAATCGGCTAAGTTGAATACAAGAAAATAAATGGAAATAATTCCCTACTGTCGTTGATATATACAAAAAAATCTTCTTTTGTGACATTTAAAGAAGAACTCCTGCTTTTCATGTTATTAACTGGTTTCCCTCTTCAGAGACGCGTTTCGCCTACCTCATAGGCATTGTCCAACTGGCTGCCGATGCCGATTCACTGAATGATGCATCGGTATCAACGGTTAAGCCGCGTACAGATCTGCACACGCATACGTTGAGCGAGCGACGACACACACATGTATGTGCAAATGTGGACGTCGCTCTCGTGGCTTCTCGCCGCATGCGTTGCTTCTCGCGAATGACTTGAGAGCGCGCACGTCGCTAGCCAGCCTGGTGTCGGTTTTTCGAACGCTTCAAAGAAACATGCGTATGCGTTCGCGCTCAGTTTGGACAGAAGCAATCGTCTGTTGTTATATTTCCGGGATTTTTGTAGTGAAAGTTTTTGTTTATTGTTTAAAATGGAGTGGTCCAATGAAGATTTCCCTGGCGCTAATTGACCAGGTATGAAAAATATCCCATATCATGGGATTACAAGACACCAATTTTTTTTTTTCTCAAAAACTAAGAAAGACGATGCATGGGAAAATTATTTCAAAAAATTTAAATATGGAAACAACAGTTTTAAAAAAGAAGATGAGCCCAAAAAGTAAATCCAAGCAAGACTATCATAACCAAGCTCTTCATGCTCTTCAGACATCATAAACACTAAATTTTTTTATTGAAATGTATGGGGTGCATCCTTTCGGCGCTCTTGCCGTAGCGCCACCGTGAGCACGCACGCATACGTAGCAATAAAAATTTCCGACGAATGATCTGAGCGCGCACGGCTTGAGCACACATGCGTGTGTGTAGTTACTCAGCGTATGCGTGTGCAGATCTGTACGCGGCTTTAGACTATTTCTTACCGTCGAACAGCGACGCTGTTTGTTGTTTTTGTAAAATATATGTTATTGCTAAAAGGGTTATAATCTTTTATTAATTATTATTTTTTTAATTTTACAAAAAATTTCCAATAAATAGAGTGATAAAAGTACACAGAGTTATGTACTGTTATCATTGTGGTATCCTTTTCTATGGCGCACTTACTGAAATAAAACAAATATCAAATAATTTATTGGAAACCATGAAACTAAAGGAATGTTTCTAACAAACAAAGGGTACGCCACTGACTGTGTAAATAAAAAATTTTTGTGCTTTCTTTAGATTAAGTAAATAAAAATGTTGCTCGTTTGTCTTTCAGTTTTTTTTATTATTATTTTAAGAGAAAAAATAGAATCCACTTAAATGCATATGTTTAGACCATAAAAGAAGCATTGCAGAAATTTTTTCTTTAAAAAATTAGATTTTATATTTTTCTATGTAACAACAACAACAAATACAAATACTTAAATATGGTTCATTTCCAGTCTAACAAGTTTTACTAAAAAACGCGTTTTTGAAATTTTTCAATTCTTTGAAAAGTCTAACACCCTGAATTTTGAGGAAAGAAAAATTTGCGGACTTGTGTTCATATTAGGTTTGTTCCAGCAAAATGTTGGAAATATGTTAGCAACAATCGTAAAACGCAGGAATTGTTACAAACATTAGTCAGAAATGTTGGCAACAGTTTTCTGCTGGAACGAAAAATAAACAAGGCGTGCATACTGCTTATACGTCAATACAAGAAAGGTCAGTAATGTTTAAAGAAAGTTTACAAACTTTTCAAACAGTATCCAACATGTTTCAAACATCTTAAAACTACTGCTGGAACAACAAACAATTGTATACTGTTACAAACATGGCACTGCTGGAACGACAAATTTGACGTGCGCAGAATCCGAACGGTTGCAAACATTTCTGACAGCCTGCTGGAACAAACCTATTATTATGAACTTTTTCTTATATTTTCTGATGTAAAATCTGCCCTTAAACATTTTTTACAACATTCTGTAACATCCTAAACATATTATTTCTTTTTAGGGGTCAAAGCATTTACCCTTCCTCTTAGCCCCTATGCACTAAC
This sequence comes from Listronotus bonariensis, assembly GCA_014170235.1. NCBI lineage: Eukaryota > Metazoa > Arthropoda > Insecta > Coleoptera > Curculionidae > Listronotus > Listronotus bonariensis. The sequence goes on along the minus strand of JACEGR010007291.1, from coordinate 34,936 downwards.
TGGACGATGGCTGGTCAACGTGGAGGTAGAGCAATCAGAATTTTTCGCTTCATTTGAGGTAGCTCCTGGCGTAGGTGCCGGACAACCAGATGTTTCTGTTGCTGAAGAACATTATGTAGAGCTTAAATTTGGAAGTGAGATGCGAAGGAGGTACAAGCCAGGATTGCCATTTTCTGGAAAAGTAAGTACAGACATTTTTAAAAATTTTAATAAGATTACTTTAACAATATTTCTAAAGAATTCCCAATTCTTTTGGCTACAATTACCAAAAAAAAATGGGATATAATTTATGCGATTTTTTTTTTAATTAGTTTTTATTATGTAACCCATTAGAAAACGCGTGTCAATTTTATTAAAAATAAATAAATAAGTACTAGTTAGCTATTAGTTAAGTGCCTCATTGTGCTACCTTTTCGTACTGATTAGTTATGTATCGGGTTTTTTTATCTTTTTGTCATCCCACGAAGGCATATGCCTAAATACCAGAGTACCGTCGGGTTATTAGATGTTTATCCCATCGTTCCCCCTATTCCGTCAACGTTGTCCAAGCACTGAAACATGCAGTTATGCATTTCACAGCACCTTTTAGACAACGCGGTAGTCCCACCACGGTTGTTATCTTTAAATAACTACTACCTAAATATGTCTCCCCGCTGGGAATCGAACCGGCGACTTCTGGCTTCGAAGATCAAAGCTCTCTTCACTGCGCCATGGAGGAGATTCATTTAGAGGTACTATATCTAGTAGGTATTTTTGGATTTAAGGGTCCAAATTTCAAACTATCATGGTATTTGTGCTCAGTACTGTTTGGCAATTTATCAGGGGTAATATTCCTAGTGCATTTTATTTTTCCGAAAAAATCGGAAAAACGAGTAAAAAAAAAAAAGTAATTTCTTACTCTCACTCATAACTAACCAGAACTAACAAAATTATATTACTCATGAAAAATTATTTTTCTGTAAGCCTCTTGGCACCTAAAGCTATCTATGGCGTTTCTAGGATCGTAATCGGTAAACGTCGAAGTTCAGACATTAATAGAATTGTATTTACCAAAAGGAGACCAACACCTGCCTCCGGGCCACTCGGCTGGCTTTTCAACTGTCTATGGATCCTGTATAAGCAAAAACGAAAAAAATAACATAATATGCTTTGTAAAGAGACATTTTGCACCCCTTATTTTGCAATTCCGTTGTGGTTAACGTTATTCTGAGACTGCGCAGTAACGCAAACATGATCCGTTATCGTTATTAACCATACCGGAGTCCTTTAATTACGGATGAATACCGAAGAGCTTATAGTTATCGATATCGTTCTTGTTAAACTGCATGGTTGCCGGATTGTAGAAATTTTAATTTCAATTATTTAAAAGGTTAAAATTTTCATGCCGTATTAATTAAAATATCATTTATACATAGGCTCTAATTAGCGAAAAATTTATAGCAGTAGTAAAAATCAAATAGTGTTAAGAAATTAAAACGGACTTGCACTTTTACGGATATTCTAAATCAGTAATTAATTTAGATGTTACAATCTGGCACACTTTTTATTCTACTACCGAACCTAACCTTACTTTTGGGTTTTGCTTATACTGTATTGTTTGCATCTACTTTAAAAAACGAAATCAACAGAAGTGTTTGCATATATTTAAATATCAATTTATATCTTATGAAGAATAAAAGTAAATACGGATTTTTGTTAACTTTAAAATCGGTGAACCACAGGCAAAAATAAGGTTATGTGTCGAAAGCGCAGACGCAAGATATATTTCTTAAAAGAGGCTGCAAAATCTCTGTCTAAAACTGCTGTCGTAATCGTTATGTTTAATAACGATAACTATAAGGAGGCCAAAAACGTCTGTTATTTTAAGAGGTGCAAAATGTCTCTTGCATAATGAAATGTAAAATATATTTGGATTCATAAAGCACTTTAAAAAGTAAAAGTAAAGTAAAGATCACCGGGTGAACCACTGTGAAGCGCGGTGGCGCAACACGGTGTTCTGCTCGGGGTCAGCGGACCGACCTAGAAGCAACCATCCAAGTTATGGAATGAATGGCGTGTAAATGGGAAGGAGTAGGGGTCAAGGCACAATAAGCCTCTAGGCTGCAGCGCACCACCTAGGGGGCGGTGGGAAGACCCCTAAGGGCGGAAAAAAGCTAATGCTTATCTGAACTAAGGGGATTTGATAAGGGTTTAACGATCTTTAAAAGATATATCAGTCGAGGGTGTAACTCACCCCTCGCCAGAAAGATTAATTAATATCTTATTTTAAAGATCGTTTAAGGCAATTTAATATTATACAATATAAAAATAAAATCAAAATTTTGACAGGGTGTCATATGAACGAAAATAATTGCGAGACTTGGCAGTTGTAATTAGGGTCAAAAGACCTTTTAAATAATGTATCAGTCGACCCCACTTTCCATTTAAGATTTTGGGGGTAAGTCTCACCCCTGCTAGACAGATGCAGTTCAGGGTGTAAAAGCAGCAAAAAAAATGTTTTCCCCTAAATCCAAAAATTGACGGGTCGGAGCGTTTTTCCTTGAACGACTAGGGATGTCCAAAATATGCTTTGTTTCGTTTTCAAATGGCCACCCTGTACATACAGTAACTTTTATAAAGAATAACATGTTCCACACTACATTTGTTATACGAGGGCGGTATGATAAGTACCTAGCCTACTAAAAAAACGAAAATTTTGAAAAGTGGCGATTTATTTCTCAACATAGTCTCCTTTTACCTCGATACACTTGACCCAGCGATGCTCCAAGTTTTTTAACCCGTCTGCAAAATAAGTTTTCTCGAGGTCTGCAAAGTAGGCTTCCATGGCAGCAATGACCTCCTCATTCGACTCAAATTTCTGCTCGGCGAGTGACTTTTTCAATTTTGGGAATAAAAGAAGTCGCACGGGGCCAAATCTGGAGAATACGGTGGATGAGGCAGGAGTTCGTACCTTAATTCGACCAATATGGCCGTGGCGATGGCGGAGGTGTGAGCCGATGCGTTATCATGGTGGAAAAGCATTTTTTTCTGTGCCAAATGGGGCCAATTCGGCGTCAAATCGGCCCAATAATTTGGCATAGTAAAGCCCTATGACCGTTTTGCCCTTCTCCAGGCAGTCGATGTAGATCACACCTTGTGAATCCCAGAAAACCGTGGCCATCACCTTTCCGGCTGATGGGACACTCTTCGCTTTCTTAGGAGCACGTTCGCCGGGTGAGGTCCACTGTTTCGACTGTTCCTTGGTCTCTGGTGCGTACCGGTGAATCCACGTTTCGTCGACGGTCACGAAACGACGCAAAAACTCCTTCGGATTGCGCTTAAAAAGCGTCAAACACTGCTCTGAAGTGGTCTCACGGTTGCACTTGTTATCCGGGGTGGACAGCTTTATTATGCCCAAAATTTTATGCAGGATATGACCCATGCGGTCTTTTGAGATGCCTACTGTCCCAGCAATATCGCGCACCTTCAATCGACGGTCTGCCAATACGAGATCGTGAATTTTCGTCCCATTATCCTCCGTGGTAGCCGTTTTCGGAGCACCTGAGCGTGGCTCATCAAAAACCGACGTGCGGCCACGTTGAAACTCTTTAAACCAATTTTTGACGGTCGCCATCAAAGGAGAAGAGTCACCGTACACAACATCTAAGCGTTCTTTAATTTCACTGCGCGAGCGCGATTTCCCTTCAAAAACAAGAATCGAATCACCGACCGATATTGTTCTTTTTCCATTTTTCTAAAATCCGCGCACACGTCTGCTTCCACACGCTGTCAAAACAAAACAAGTCCGATTCGACTGAAATTTTGACAATAGCCATCTACGAGAATGTTCTATACGAAAGTAAATTTCTCTTGCGATAGTAGCGCCATCCGGCGGTGAGGCTAAGTACTTATCGGACCGCCCTCGTAAACTTATTGGGCCACATTGTACAAAGATTGTGTAAAACGTTATTGTCGCATTATTATTAGATTTGATTTACCTTATTACGACAACAATGGTATAAAAAGTTTAAAGATAACTATATACGAGTATATATTCTTTGGTCGATTTATGTTGAAAGGCTTATGTGCACAGCATTACTAGCTTACAAAAGAGATTGTTATTGTATGGAGATTTTGTCAGATTCAATTTGAATTCTATATTATTTTCTATGTGAAGGATAAGCTTAGAAAAGTGATATATTTTCAAAGGAACTTTATAGTAAATCTTTGCTAGTAATATAAAGAGGTAAAGTTTGTAACTTTGTTTGTGTGTAGCCGATAATTTTCGAAAGTACTGTGAACCGATCATAAACATTTTTTACAATCAGAGAGCTACACTATTTAGGAGCGCCATAGGCTATATTTTATAATTATTAAAAAAGTTCGGATATTAACGCCCAACAAAATAGGCTAAACTATAACTTTGTAAGGGATGATCTTAAAAAATACTAAGCCGATCATAAAAACTCTTTTAAAATTGGAAAACTATTCAGGAGTGCTATAGGCTATATTTTATAATGATTAAACAAAAATTTTAAAGAAAAATAATGACATTTGCATGTCAGTTCTAGACTAATATTATAAAGTGGTTAAGTTCGTAGCTACGTGTATAAGCTGCGGTGTCAGTGATAAAATGTTCGCCTGCTACGTCGGCGACCCGGGTTCGATTCCCTGCGAAAGCAGATTTGTTTTTATATAAAAATAGATAAGAATTAAAAAAAAGCAATAAATTAACCTATTTCTTGTAGATTTTTTCTTTGATATTCATTTATACCATTAATATAAATAGAGAGGTAAAGTTTGTAATTTTGATTGTTTGTTTGTAAGGGCCATAATAATACAGAAACAATAAATCAGAAAGCTACACTATTCAGGATGCTATAGGCTATATTTTATTATAATTTAATTTATTAAAATTCTTTAATTCACAAATTCTTAAGTATTTAGAGAAACACAAAATTGTACATGAAAGGCCGTATGGATTTCGCCACAAAAGATCTACAACAGATCTTCTTTCCTTCGTATCACACTGCTGGAATAAGTCTCTTGAGTTTCTAGGTGAGTCCCAGATCGTTGCTCTTGATATATCCAAAGCTTTTGACCAGGTCTGGCATGCCGCACTTCTTAATGGGCGTGCCATGGGAAATGTCAGTAGTGATAGAGAAGGTTATACGTAACACCAGTTAGCTGTATTCACACTGCTGGAATAAGTCTCTTGAGTTTCTAGGTGAGTCCCAGATCGTTGCTCTTGATATATCCAAAGCTTTTGACCAGGTCTGGCATGCCGCACTTCTTAATGGGCGTGCCATGGGAACTGTCAGTAGTGACATGGTCTTTCAACTAAACTCTGTACTTGGCTCTCTAGTTATCTATCTGATCGTCGTATATCAGTTATTGTGGACGGTCATTCTTCAAAGTTTCACCAAGTAAATGTGGAGTGCCTCAGGGCTCAGTTCTGGCACAAACATTGTTTCTTCTTTACATCAACGACCTTCTCTCGTCCACAAATAATTCCATTCATAGTTTTGCCGACGATAGTACCCTTCACTCCAGTTTTCAGGTTCCTAAGCCCATCACTAAACCTGATTTGGAAAACAAACGCAGAGCGATGCAAAATCTCGTCCATTTTAATGCCTCCAAAACACAATCATGTTTCTTGTCGCGAAAAGAGTCCTCAAATACTCATCCTCTACTTATGAGCGGCCAAGTTTTACAGAGCAAAGATACCTTCAATCTCGTGGGCGTCACATTTGAAACACACACATCTCTGTACGGTCCAACTGGGCAGACCCCGAACTTCTCACTTTGTTCGTTCTTTTATCCCTAGAGTTTCTAGAATGCGGAACCTGCTGCCTGCGGAGGTCTTTCCTCACCCTCAATTTGGTACAGTTCTTTAAAGAAATAAGACTCTTATTTATCATAAATTAAAACTATTGGAATGGTGATGTCTCAAAATGCAGCACAGTCTATATTATTTTAAAAATAAAAGTTTAACCTTTAAGTCCCTTTGGTTTGGACCAAAAAAATTTGAAGTAAATAAGGTGTATTTTTACTTGCTTAATTCAAATGCATGCAAAGCATAAATAATTTTCAGTGACTTTTTTGTTAGAAATAATCGCTTAGGTACCATTTGGGACACCACTGGACTGAATAAATATAATTAACTTAAAGCCTAATTATTTTTTTAATGCTACAAATATTACTATCAAATTTTATCAAAATTGCTTATTTAATTTTACATAAACTCTTTAACCTTCTGTATCTGGGAAATAATAAACCTAAGTTTATATTTTTAATCGTAAAATCTGGCCTTAAATTTTTTTAACAACATTTTGTTTTTTAAATTTCCTATTTTTAACACGCTTTTATTAGCTTGGGTTTTATCTATCTATCTATCTATCTATCTATCTATCTATGTAACGGAATCTTTGAGCCTAATTTTTACCAACTCCCAGCGATTCAATTTCTTTGAAACTTTGCACACGTATCAAGGACCGATGACAATGCAATAATTTAAAAACAGTATCCCGTTATCCTGATTAGGACCGCCAGGATAAATAAATTCCTTTACAGATCATCTGTGTCCTACTACTACTCTTGACAAAATGGCGAAGGAATTTTTTAGTGATGTCCGCAGAAAACTAATTGATATATCGAACTAAAAAATGAAAAGTAAATAATAGTTTAAAAAAACTAAAAAAACACGCTTTTATATGCAACCGAACTAAAAATTAGAAAATAATAATTATTACAAAGAGTTTGTCACTTCAGAATAAAAGCGTGGGGTGCTTAATATATTAAATGTTATAATTATTCTATTTGCAAATATATATGAGGGAAAAGTTATGAAAAAATAGTAAAATGCACCCCACGCTTTTTACTCTGAAGTGACAAACTCTTTGTAATGAAAAATTATCTTCTAATTTTTAGTTCGGTTGCATATAAAGCATGTTTTTTAGTTTTTAAACTATTATTTATTTTCTATTTTGATATACTTTATTATTCATTTATAAACTAGATTTCTTTCTTTTAATGTTTCTTGTCGTTATTGCTGGTCCATTTGCTTTTCACTTTCAAAACAGAAATTCTCACTCATCGGCTTATATTAGGTTTGATCGACTTTATGGTGTGGAACAGCATTATGTTTTGCACGATCGATGGCTTGAATGTTAATATTATTTTATATGTAGCATGGCAAAAAAATGATTTATTAACTTAAGCTTAGTCTAATTTTAATAATTGCAGTATGTGCGTAATATAATTCTGGGTTATTTTTAAGTTGCCTTTTTCATTTTAACGCTGTATAAAATACACAAAAATAAGACAAAATAAAAATTTTGCCAAAAATTGCTTTCTTTTCGAGGTACAGGGTGTTAAAGTTTTAAGAGAAAATCACTTTTTATCATAACTCAGATATTTGCACAAAATTTGAAACACATATATATATATATATATATATATATATATATATATATATATATATATATATATATATATATATATATATATATATATATATATATATATATATATATATTATATATATATATATATATATATATATATATATATATATATATATATATATATATATATATATATATATATATATATATACATAGTGTAAATTCTTGGGATTTTGAGTCCAAATTGAAAATTAAAAGATGTCTTTAGATTTTCATTTTATTAATTTTACAGACGTTTCGGCACTTAGCCTTCATCAGTGTATTTATCTAAAAACTAATATGACAACAGTTACGTATTAAATATTATAGTCATATCTATCCTTAGTGTAACAGTGCAAACATGTACAAAACCAAAAGAAAAAAAGTGCTTATGTAAGTGAAATTTTACAAACACATAAAAAGAGCAGTTCCCGAAAAATTTGTTTAAGCGCTTAGTGAAAAACTGTAGTTCTATTTCTGATGAAGGTCAAATAGTACCGAAACGTCAATAAATGCAACAAAAATAAGAAAAGAAAAGTATTTTTTAAAAGGACTTAAACCCCAAGAAAAGTAAAAACATAAAATATATAATCCTAAAGTCCAAGAAAAACAAGAAAAAAATTTATATATATATATATATATATATATATATATATATATATATATATATATATATATATATGTACGTAGCTAGGCGTAGAAGGCCTGAAGGTATGAAATGAGCAACAAACAGATTTATGTTATAATTTTGTAAACGATAAACAATACCAAGCGTGATTAAACTTTAGAACAGATGTAGTATATTGAAAGGTCTTTTTGTTTGCTCTTTAACTTTGATCTATTAATAAAGGGGCCTTGCAGGTGAATGTTCGCCTACGGCAGTATTTTATGTGTATAGAAAAATTTAAGGGTGGAGATATTTTTATCTTGCAAATAAGGCATTTCCGGCCCTATGTTAATATAAACTGTTTTTTGTATAGTTGGCCTCTGAATAAGCTTTTTAATTTATGCCGCAATTAGAAAACACCCTGTATAATAAGCTCGATTATAAGTACGTAATATACGTTTTCTAAAGAAGCATTTATGGTTAATTTAAATCTAAAATGTAAATATTTATGAATCTATTTTATAAAGAACGATATGATATGCATGTTATTAAAAAATATATATTTAAAATAGTAATAAAGAATAAGAATAATATTGCAACAACACAACGGGATTATGTTGCAAAAATAACTGTTTGTTGACTTTAATGACACGTTAAGTAAAATAAAAAAATATCATATGTTGCCATAAAATAATACTAAGGAAAAATTAAACAAATAATAAAATATAAAAATATCTAAGTAAAAAAACTAATAATTCCAATAACTAGCAATTTGGTTAGAGGCCAATTGGTGTACCAATAAATAACTTTTTAATAAAATAATAGTACCAATTTTTTTTTTTAATCTTTGGACAAACTACGAAGGCTGAAAGCCTAAATACTAACGTACCGTGGGTGTCTTAAGCGAGATAAGAGGGAGTTTGTTGACACGGGACTTAAATACTTGAAGATTTGGGGGACGGAAAGACCTCCGCTGGCAGTAGGTTTCACAGTCTAGAAACTCTAGGGATAAAAGAACGAACGAAATGGGAAGTTCGGAGCCTGTCCAATTGAACTGTATAGGGATGCATACGCGCGGCATCACGAATTTCTCTGTTGGGAGCTGCAAGAGAAGGGACTATACTGGATAATTCGTCCGAGCAGAAACCGTAAAAGTATCTATAGAAGAGCGAGAGATCTCCCACAGCTCGACGATGGGCAAGAGAAGGAAGTCTTTGAGTAAGTAAAGGATCATTAATAAGACGAACAGCCCTTCTTTGAATGGCATCAAGGATGCTGAGGATTGTAGGGGATGCCATTTGCCAGACATCAGAACAATATTCCAGAGAGGGTCGAATTTGGGACACATACGAAGTGTATAAATTGGAAGGAGAAAAATACTTTTTGGCTCGGAAAGAAATCCAAGCTTTTTTGAAGCCGCGGTGGCTATAGATACAATATGTTTATGAGAGTTAAGGTTATTCTCAAATGTGACGCCCACAAGGTTAAATTTGTCCCCGCTCTCCAAAACCTGGCCACTCATAAGCAAAGAATAGCAAATAAACCTTACAGTTCTATGATAAAAAAAACTGTACACAAAGCAAATAATAAACTATAATTGTCTTATAGTAAATTCATTAAAATATATTTAAAACAGCTTTCAATTAAATAAAATATTCAGCAAAAAATATACGAGCAATACGAGTTTTTTTTTAATTAAATGAAATATATGTAAGCAAATCACATGATTTATCGGCATTTCCTGATACACATAACAGAATATTAAAAGCCTGTGAATAGATGTCCTTTTGCTATGTACGGTTTATGAAGAATGCATTTCCAATACGCGATGTCGCTCAATTCTTTTATTATATTACGTTCTCTGTATACCGAATACGTATTGTTTTTTGAAAAATAGAAATTTCATGTTCTACAGAAGTATTTTTTCATACAATGTGTCTACGTCGGTTGGCGTTATATGGAAAAGTCTTTTTAGTTATAATTTTACAAAAAATATATTCTTTTTTTTATCTTTGGACAATCCACGAAGGCTGAAAGCCTAAATACTAACGGACCGTGGGTGTCTTAAGCGAGGTAAGAGGGAGTTTGTTGACACGGGACTTAAATACTTGAAGATTTGGAGGGGAAGGAAAGACCTCCGCGGGCAGCAGGTTCCACATTCTAGAAACTCTAGGGATAAAAGAACGAACAAAGTGAGAAGTTCGGGGCTTGTCTAGTTGGACAGGATAGGGATGCATATGTGCGGCACTACGAGTTTCTCTATTGGGAACTGCAAGAGGAGGGACTATACTGGATAATTCGTCGGAGCAGAAGCCGTAAAAGTATCTATAGAAGAGCGATAGATCTCCCACAGCTCGACGATGGGCAAGAGAAGGAAGTCTTTGAGTAAGTAAAGGATCATTAATAAGACGAACAGCCCTTCTTTGAATGGCATCAAGAATTCTGAGGGTTGTAGAGGCTGCCATTCCCCAGACATGAGAACAATATTCCAAAGAGGTTCGAATTTGGGACACATACAAAGTGTATAAATTGGAAGGGGAAAAATACTTTATGGCTCGAAAAAGAAATCCAAGCTTTTTGACGCCGCGGTGGCTATAGATACAATGTGTTTATGCCAGTTAAGGTTATTTTCAAATGTGACGCCCACAAGGTTAAATGTGTCCCCGCTCTGCAAAACCTGGCCACTCATAAGCAAAGGGTGAGTGTTTGATGATTTTTTTCGCGACAAGGATCATGATTGTGTTTTGGATGCATTAAATTGAACGAGATTTTTGGCGCCCTAATCTAATATCAAATTGAGATCCTGTGAAAGAGATATCTGCATCGCCCTGCGTTTGCTTTCCAAGTCGGGTTGAGAGATTGGTTTGGGAACCTGAAAAGTGGAGTGAAGGGTACTATCGTCAGCATAACTATGAATGGGATTGGTTGTGGAAGAAAGAAGGTCGTTGATGTGAAGAAGAAACAACAACTTTAACTTTAATTTAAATCTTATAAATATATTTTATATTTTTAAAATTTAAATATATCCATTAGGAAAAACAAAGAAGTTTTTTGCAGTTTCCATTTAAAAATTGGCATACATATAAATTTTATCAGAATCCATATAGTTTTAGATTGGAATAAAAAGCTCCTACACGGAGCCATTTAAAAGAGAAATGGATAAAAGCTTTGCCTTTTGCTGAAATATATCTTTCTTTCTTAACAAAAAAGAATTTTATATGTACCAAGATAAATTAAATAATGCAACTATCAGCCTCCATATTAATGCAAAGAAAAAAATGCTTTGAAAACATAAAGCGTAATTAACTTATTAAAATGAAAAAGAGCAAAAATACAGGGTGTTTCCTACACTCGCGTAGAAAATTTTATTTTCTGGAGTATAATGGAGTATATTTGAGCGTCATTTTGTGTATGGCAAAATCGGAAATCAACCAAAACAATTTTAAAGGACTAACAACAAACTTTTCACTTCCCTTCATATAAAAATCAAAGAAAAAGAAAAAGGTCTTTAACTAACCAGAACTAACAAACGCTACTTCGCAACTTTCACGTCTGACTCTTTGTCCTCCGGACAGTGCGGACGTGCGTAGAGGACTACAAAGTTCTTCTCGGAGTGGCGGCTGGAGGTGTCGTACGATCGTTTTCTACCTTCGGGGATCAAGGAAAGATTCACGCTAAATGGACGGCATCTTTGTTCTGGATCTAAGCGCTGTGAGCGAAGATTCCTATTAGCTGATGGTATCCTGTTTGGTGGTGAACAAGAGGTATTTCTCAAATGGCGGGAAATAGATGGGCGTGCCATGGGAACTGTCAGTAGTGAAAGTGAAGGTTATACGTAACACCAGTAGCAGATCTTAGTTTGACAGCCGACCATTTATGCATTGAATCGATTGTTAAATTATTTGTTTTCTTTTTGGAATTTCTGGGAGCTACGAGCTCGATTATCCAGATTTTCCGCCAACGAAGCCCTGGAAAGCATAGTCCGGAAGGGGGAGAGTGGTGGATTGGACCTGAAGGGACCAAAACCAAGAAAAAATAGAGAGAGAGAGAGAGAGAGAACTTTCACGTCTGAGAACCCTTAAGGCCTCGGGCATGGTACTAAGCGTAAGCGGCTAGCGTAGAGCAAAAATATGAGAGCGCTCTATTTGATCTTTATGCGAGAACAAAAGAACTTGTTTTTTTAAATCAGCCGGCTGCAATATTCCTGAGCGAAAAAGCCCTGCTGCTGGCCGCTCAAAACGGACAAATATTACCCGCGGAGCGCTTTAAGGTATATAAACTGGTTTAAAGACGCTGTTTACCACAAAATATTGTAATCACCAGCAAAAATGTAAAGATATTTGATACTTTCTGCTCGTCGCTTACGGTTGTTATCGTTGCCAACGCCTTAGGCCTCGGCCACGATGCTGAGCGTAAGCAGCCAACGTAGAGCGGTCTTTTTGTTAAAATAAAAGAACTTGTTTTTTTAATTAGCCAGCTGAGCGCAAAAGCCCTGCCGCTGGCCGCTCAAAACGGACAAATATTACCCACGGAGCTCTTTTAATGTATATAAACTGGTTTAAAGACGCTGTTTACCACAAAATATTGTTGTCACTACCGGCAACATAAAGAGATTTGATACTTTTCGCTCGACGCATACGCTCAGTTATCGTGGCCGAGACCTTAACACATTTCGCTACATTATTGAGAGGGGGAAGGTTATTCGCTTTATCCGCCCCCTTATCTACGCCACTGGTTTCAAAACTTAAGGTGACAATTTTTTATTGGAAGGGGGAAGGTTATTCGCCCCTTTATCCGCGCCCCTTATTTACGCCTGTGGTTTCCTAACTATGGTAAAAACTTAAGGTGACAATTTCGTATGTTATTTTATGAAATAAAGTTTCTATAAAAGTATGTCCGGACTGGCTGTATTTCTGAGATACAGGGCGTTAAAGATATTTTATATTTTACCCATCTATTATTGATTTGTAATACCTTAGAAACGGAATATGTTATGGTAGCAATAATACCTGCTATCACACCTAGGGCATTATAAGCGGGCATTATGATAATGCCCGCTTATAATGCCCTAATGCGCTAATATGGAAATTTTATTGCTTATCCAATTTTATTTCTCTCACAATAAAGATCCAGTTTATACAAACATATGTATTAAAATAAAATCAATAACTTACCATTTCCTGAAAATATGCCATTAAAACGGTTTCGGTTATTTGAAGAATTGCGTTCGCATCTTTCCAAATACCAAATATGCCATACTCCCGATCATACTGTTGCCTTGATTTAACTGGCAAAAGATTTTCGGTCGCTTTTATGGCCTTTTCTCTTATATTTTGTGGAATTTCTTCCATTTTGAGCAAATCGTTAAATAAAAATGCCAACTGACTAACTGATAGAAACATCAAAGTCAAACTTAACACCAGTCATTATCTACTTACGTATACAGGTACAGGTGCAACTTATTTTTTATATTGCGAATAAATAATGTAATTAGTAATTGTAAAACTCTTTTTGGGTAAAACATAAAGTATTGTATGCACCACGGAGCTTTACTGGACTATAATGCCCATCAGGTCGAAATCTCTTTCGACCTTCAGGGCATTATAGTCCTAGTAACGCCCTTAATACATAAATAGCTATAAGAAGATGGTATTTTTTAAATATCTTAAAAACCTTTTAACCCATTTAAGTAAAATTTAGTAAACTTATTTAACGTAATAAGTCGTTTATAAAGATCTACATAAATTAATATTTTTAAGTCCAGTGGCGTCTCAGTGAGTACCGCCAAAAATATTATAGGAAAAATAGTACGCCACTGATTTTTTTAAGGTATTCATATTTTTTCCCATTTTAAAATTAAAAGTACAATTTTTTAGTCCTTTGTATTTTGTTCATTTCCTGCTTCGTTTTCGAGGAAACAAAATTAAAGCCACTTTAATTTCTTTTTAAAAATACCCGTAAACACACTGATAAAATAGAATTGCTTGATTTAACTTCCCCATAAATGTCAGCTTTTAAATGTTTGGCCTAACCATTTATTTTAAAAATCAATTTGTTCTGTTGAATTAAATTACGATAGAAAAAATGTTAAAATGTATTTGTTAATTCAGCAAATAAAATGTTGTTGTTACACTTAGCCCTAACTTAAAAAAAAAGTGTTATTAAATGTATTAATTTAAATATTACAGAAAAATCGAAGTAATGCAATTCTTTATTTAATTTAATAAAAGTTCATTTAAAAAAAAACTTTTTTAATTCTTAACACACCGTAGTGCAAAAACTAAGACGTTTAGGACATATGTTCATATGAAATTTTTTTCTTATTTTCTGTTTTAGAATCGCCCCGTAAAGTTTGTCGGTTGAGTTACTGGACACCCTGTATGTATGTAGGTAATTTAATTGAAATTGATGAAAACTTTGATGTCTATTGGTGCCTAAACGCTAAATCGACTTTAATAAGGAGTACCTTATTTTTTAAGTTTTGATTGTCTATAAAATGGCGCCCCTAGCTTTGCGATATCAGTCAAAATAAAAAAGTTATGATGTAAATAAATTTTAAGTTTTAGGTAAAGTGCCCCTTGGCGGTATTTAAAAAAAATTACTTTTGTCTTAGAATTTTAGAATCTGCAAAGCTCGATATGTGTGCCAAATATCAACTGGATTGGTTAAAAAATAAATGCAATATGGCGAAAAAAACAAAATAAAAATTAAACTTTGACGGCTTGTAACTCGAAAACGAATGACATTTTGAAAAAAAATATATGAAGCTCTACCCTTATTTTGTCAAGTAGAATCACCCCTTAAGGTTGGTGATCGATTTTTGAATCACCCTGTATACCTCGGGTAAGAAAGCTATTATTTACCTTGCACATCATATCCCTCGGCGCTACGCGCCTCAGGATATAAAAGTGTTCGGTAAATATTAGCTCACTTCTCATATAATATACTTTTTTTTAATTCGCTTTATTAAGGAATTAACAAAAAGAATAAACTAACCAGAACTAACCATGAACCACCCCAATGTGACAGTTTTGCATGACAGTCTGATTGTGCTAACATTTCTAATTTTATTTGTCTAAAAGTGCTTAGGCAAATAGATTTAAATGCTTTATTTACTAGTCAAATAGCATTTGAAAATAAAAATACACCAATTGCCTAGGCAGAAAACATTTGCCTAGACAAAAGCCATTTTCCCGAAATTACCATTTAACCACAACATATACATTGCTAAAAAATACGTATTCAACACTATTTTTTTAATTTACCATGAATACCTAGTTTTGCCTTGTAACTTTCTAGGTAGTAGTTATTTAAAAATAACGTCCGTGGTGGCACTACCGCGTTGTCTAAAAGGTGCTGTGAAATGCAACTGCATGTTTCAGTGCTTGGATAACGTTGACGGAACACGACAATATTGGGTTAAACATCCAGTAACCCGGCACTCACGGTACACTGGTATTTAGGCATAAGCCTTCGTGAGATGTCATAAAGATAAAAAAAAAAAAAAAAAACTTTTTTACAATAAAAATGTTTAACTTTTATTTTGCAGGTCGAAGCAATGAGTACGGAAAAGTCGGTTAGAGTTCGCGTCAAAGTCTACGACAACACTACATCTATTTATTCACAAGACATAGAAATTTCAAATGGCGAAGGTACTTTTGTGGTACCCGCAATCTTGGCAGAACAGTGATGTCATCGCTCTGCAGGTAAGATTTTTTTAATATACTTAGTCAAGCCGCTAAACATTTTTCAAAATCGATTTTTATAGAACCAAAAATTGTACAGGGCTATTATTTATACAGGGTGTTCTTTTAAAAACTCACCACTCAAGTTATCTGGGAAAAGAGACAGATTTATGAAAACAATACTTGACTTCACTAACTACTTCCCATCTAATTTCTTTCTCCCCTCATTATTAGGACAATTTCTGTATATATACCAAGTTGAACTCAGTATTTTGGTGACTTAGCACATTGTTGACCCTGAATAAAATAACATGACTTAGACTCTATTATTGTTTGGTGACAAAAAACCTTGCACTATTTTCTTGATTATTTGTTTAAATTTTTTGAATGTGATTTCTTTAATGCCGACATAATTAAATAAATATTAAAATTATTAGAACCCATATACCCTCTATACAGGGTGTTCACAATATCCCCAGTGCTTAACCGAAAAACGAGTTTCTAAGTTACCTGTTTTAACAAATAGCATGGGCGAGAGTGGTTTTAAAAATACAAGTCAAAGACGAGGATTTTTGAACTTTCGCGAATCCTATTTGTTAAAACAGATTACTTAGAAACGAGTATTCCAATTTTTCCACAAGAAAAATAGATGCACGAGGGATATTTGGTATATATGGTGTTCCATTTGAAAAATGCACCAACATTAATGGCGTAATTCTTTTGTTTTTCATGCAATTGTTTTTTTAATGCGATTTCTAAATTCCCCGAGCTAAAATAAATTGATTGGCTATCTTGAATTTATTAAAAAATATGGGGAAAGTCAAAAAATATGCCATTTTTCCTCTTAAATGGAATACCCTGTACACGTTGCTTAAAACATTTTTCATTGTACGATCTCAAAACTTAAAACTTTAGGCTTTAAAACGTTTTTTTTTTAATATATTTTAATTTTTCTACTAGTGTACATCTCACAGCCTCCTATAGCCGCGAGGCCCCACCAAGGCCGTAGGCGACCGCCTACACCGCCTACGCCTTCCTACGCTACTAAAAATTAATAGGAAGGAAATAATTTTCCAAAATGTCCAGAATTATAAAATAACGGTTTTTCCTGTTGATAAAAATAGAAAGTTATGTTTACAAAGAAAATTTGTTCAAATGTGTATACGTTTTAAAATCTGGCATTTTGCCTTTAAGAATCAAATATTAATAACTGAGATTTGTATTCTTTCCATCTAAAAGTTACGACGTAGCGGCGGCATGTCGTGAGAATGTGTGTACAAGGAATGGAAAACGTGATTCCAATAAGGATTTTCCTAAATTTATGACTACTGCGACAAAAGTTATTGTTGTTTTTCTTTGCTTTTGAGATTTATGTGTTAATAGGAAGGGATAACAAGCAGAATTCCGATAAAGCAAAGGATAAATTAGGACATAAGAATAATGATGAAAGACCGAGCTTTTACTGACGATGATTTACCACATTTATAAAAGGTGTTACAGAATGTTTATAAAAAGTAAGGGAAGATTCCATCATTTAAAATTATAAAGAAAGTTTCATTTATATTGTTTTTTGTAACGTATCTACCACATCTGATATTTTTTTAAATAGGAAGACGCCCTCTTTGCATTAAAAGAGATTTTTTGGCATAAAAAAAAAAAATATATTTTTACCTGTGCCTTCCATGAGGGGTTTAAGGAAAATATTTTTTCTACTACTGTATAAATAAGAAAACTTTGTGGTCCTAGCAACGCGAATGATAACGAAAGAGAACCTTCGTGTTACCTGGTTGCTAAGCGTTGCTAGCTACGAAAGTAATATTTTCAGCGCCTGGACAAAAAAGTAAGAGTAAAAAAAAAAAGAAAATATGCTTGTGGTAAATAATAGGATTTATTTGTAAAAAGTAACTAATTTATGACAAAATATTTTAAAAAACTAGGTTAGGTATTGACATTAAAAGTAATTGTGCAATTTGAGCAATTAGCAAAAGAAATTGGAGGAATAATACTTGAATTAACAGTTTTTAAATTTGTTGTTGGGGTATCGTTATCACCTTTAACTACGTTAATATTCATATTTTTCACTGTTACTTCATTAGAGGAAATATTGGTAGGAATTTCGTGTAAAATCTTCTTTGAAATTTCCACCTTATTACTATAGGATTTAGCAATATATCCCTCCGCAACAGAAGAAGACTTCCAACCTCCATGCTTTTTAAGTCCAAAATATCGACATCTGAAGCATTGGCAAGGAACGTAGTTGACGTTCTTCTAAAAGAATGGCCAGTGTATCTACTGATGTCTTCAAGCTTCAAAAACTTCGCAATTTCTTTAGGTACATTTGAAATAGTGTGCTTTCCAATTACTTGATTAACACATTTACCTCTTTCATAACAATACAATAAGCGCTCATCTAGAACATTCCTTGGTCTCAGCTTAACATATTCCTGTAGAAATCTGACATAAGGAACTGAGCCTTCATCGTTGGTTACTACAAAGTTTCTTTTAACTTTATTTTTAGACTCCATTATTTTTACTATAGCCACGTCATTTCTTATTTCTACATCACTTAGCTTCATTCTGTATATTTCGTCTGTCCGGCATGCCCCAGCCACTCACATAATGGCTATTTCTTTTATTGCTAAGTAACTTTGATCAGGCGCGTTAAGTAAAAACTTTATGATTTCTTCTTTTTTAAAATTTTTTGACTTTTTTGCCTCATAACCATCGTTTTTCCTTTTAATAAAAGCAACTAGTTTCTTGAACTCCGAAATATCTTGATTTTTGTTTACGGAAATTGTTAACTTGAGCCTGGAATAAACAGACCAGAGGGTTGGTGGTGATAAAGACTCGGATTTTCTTGAAAATACGCCAACATCACATTCTCGTCAATCCGCCCCACATTTTTTGTAGCAAGCCATTCAGAAAACGATTTATATGTTTGCTGGTACCTCTCTTTAGATTTGCCTGGCAGAAGTGAAGCACACGCAAGGTCAGCTGCCTTTGGATTTTCATATTCATTTAACATTTTAAAATGGGAATGGATTTATACTAAATTAACAATAATTCAATATCTGACAAGTGCTGATGACAGACAATGTCAACAATAAATGTCTTGCTATGGATTAATTTTTAACAGGTAAAATTTCAAAATCTAATATTTCTATTAAAACATGATGTTAATGATTATTAAATTATGCGATACATAGAACAGTAGCAGAAAAAATATAATACATTACACGATGCGAAGGGCCTTTCAGAGTGTTCGGAAGTTTTAAATAGCCTCGGCTTTGCCTCGGCCATTTAAAAACCACCTCACACCAAAAAGTAAACTTTCGCATCTTGTAATGTAAATAACTATTTTGGAAAAAAATTGGTACTCCACTGCATTTTCTAAAATATTTTTTAAATCACCATCTAGTTTGGAACCATGCCTTTTATCTTAGGAAAAAAGCTAGTGTGCTTATCATTTCATGTTTATGTTTCTATATTTCAATATTATTCATGTTTATAAATTATTTTCGCATTATTTTACGGTCTTTTATTTAAAACCTATTTACATTTTTATTTGTAAAGTAACAATACCCGACACGTACATTTTACCAACTTTCTCTGGAAACATGCCTTTTATCTTAAGGAAAAAAGCTTGTGTGCTTACTGTTTCATTTATTTTTCAGGCAGAATTGGTCTCCGTGGAAAGCAAAGAGATAGAGAGCCATTACGTTCTGGCAAGGGAGCCCATCCACAAATGGAATTCTTCTTCCGAATGCTATCTTTTAATAGAGGGAGTCGAGCATACGCTACAGGTAGGTTTTAGGTGCTACATTTTTAAAACGATGCCTGTTGTATGTGTACTTTGACCTATAAAAGCGTTAATAAATATCGTGGTTTTTATATTAAAATAATTAATAGTTTAAAAAAACTAAAAAACACGCTTTTATATGCAACCGAACTAAAAATTAGAAAATAATTTTTCATTAAAAAATATTGTCATTTCATAGTAAAAAGCGTGGGGTGCATTTTACTATTTTTTCATAACTTTTCCATCATAGATATTGGCAAATATAATAATTATAACATTTAATATATTAAGCACCCCACGCTTTTTACTATGAAATGACAATATTTTTTTTAATGAAAAATTATTTTCTAATTTTTAGTCTCGGTTGCATATAAAAGCGTGTTTTTTTAGTTTTTTAAACTATTAATTATTTTTCATTTTTAGTTCGTTATATCAATTAACTTTGCTACTCTTGACAAAATGGCGAAAAAATTTTTAGTGAACAAGAGTAGCAAAGTTTGAAATGTTGCCAACAGATGGCAACCCACTAAAAAATTTCTTCGCAATTGAGTAGCAAAGTTTGGAATGTTGCCAACAGATGGCAAAGAGTAGCAAAGTTTGAAATGTTGCCAACAGATGGCAACCCACTAAAAAATTTCTTCCCAATTAAGTAGCAAAGTTTGGAATGTTGCCAACAGATGGCAACCCAGGTGTTGTTTTTATAATATAATGGAATTTTTTTTCCTGGCGATCAAAAACAAGATAACGGGATACTGTTTGCAGATTATTGCATTGTCATGGGTCATTAATAAGTGTGCAAAGTTTCAAAGAAATCGAATAGCTGGAAGTTGGTTAAAATTAGGCTCAAAGATTCCGTTACATAGATAGCCAGATGGATAGATAGATAGTTACAAACCCAAGTTAATAAAAGCGTGTTAAAAAGTTTTCTTTCGTGCATAGCCACCTTCCCAAATTGGCGCACAACACCGCATTAAAATTTAAAATATGACAGATTTGTCAAAGTCAAGCGTACTTTTCATCTTATGCAAACTCATAAATAGTAAAGTTTGATACCCAATTTTGATTTTATTACTAAAGTTAAAACTCATTTAAAAGAATCCAAAGATCTTTGCGGTGTAAACTAGGCTATCAGTCAGTGGGTAGCTTTGCGGTGTAAACTAGGCTATCAGTCAGTAGGTAGCTAACCCACAATACACCAAAGTTAGAGGTTAGAAAAGTTTATTACCGTTTTATGAAAAATATTAAATTTGTTGAAAATGATGTTTTCCACTGTAAACAACGTATTGAAAATGCTTTGGTTTATTACCCAGTGATAGTTTTCTTTGTTCAAATCATGAGGCATCAAGTAAGTGTTTTTATCATTTTTTACAAATTACAGAAGCTTGGTAATTTATGTATAAGTCATGTTGGGCATTATTATTTTGATGACCGCCTGTTTTAAAAAAACAAGTGAAGCGTTGACTCCTGTTCGTTAAAAAAACAGATGAAGGTTATACGCTCCCTGGAACGAGATACGTTCAGCGAACGAATGAGTTCAATTTAGCAGAATTGAGCCCCCGTCCCCAACCCGTCGGCAAATGTTGTCAAGTTCGGGATTATTCAATTGTCTAATCTGGCGCATCCCGCCAGAACGGTACGTCGATTTTTCACTTTTCCGGTTTTTCCCTGGAAAATGCTGGAACTCCATAACGGGATACTGTTTTTAAATTATTGCATCTTCATCGGTCCTTGATACGTGTGCAAAGTTTTCAAAGAAATCGAACAGCTGGAAGTTGGTTAAAATTAGGCTCAAAGATTCCGTTGCTATTAGATAGATAGATGGATAGATAGTTACAGCCCAAGTTAATAAAAGCGTGTTGCAAAAACGATGAATTTTAAATCCACATTTTTTTGTTAGTTAAATATCGGCAAACACGTATTTTTGGGCATATGGTGCGTTTTTTAAAACTCACAAAAAATATAACTATTATACTTAAAAAATTAAAAATATACAGGGTGTCCGGAAAGATGAGGTCAAAAATGTTAGGGGTGATAGAGTGAGCCGAAATAATATTAGTACTTCTTTTAAAAAACGATTTTTTTCCTTTTTTGTATTTATTTTTAAAACAGGTAACACATTTTACATTTTGCTTTGACCATTTAATTTCTTCATCTTTTTTTATAAAAAAGTATACTTTATTTTACTTGATATGCTGGACTGTTTTTCATAAAATCTCATTATAAATCAAGACAGCGGTGAACCCTTATTTTGTATATAATAAAATATTCAATTTTTTGAAAAATTACTAAAAACAGTGATTTTTTTATCTTTGGACAATCTACGAAGGCTGAAAGCCTAAATACTAACGTACCATGGGTGTCTTAAGCAGGGTGAGAGGAAGTTTGTTAACACGGGACTTAAAAACTTGAAGATTTGGGGGGAAGGAAAGACCTCCGCTGGCAGTAGGTTCCACAGTCTAGAAACTCTAGGGATAAAAGTACGAACGAAATGGGAAGTTCGGGGCCTATCCAATTGAACTGTATAGGGATGCTTACGCGCGGCACCACGGAGTTTCTCTGTTTGGAGCTGCAAGAGGAGGGACTATACTGGATAATTCGTCGAAGCAGAAGCCGTAAAAGTATCTAGAAGAGCGATAGATCTCCCACAGCTACGACGATGGGCAAGAGAACGGAAGTCTTTGAGTAAGTAAAGGATCATTAATAAGACAAACAGCCCTTCTTTAAATGGCATCAAAAATGCTGAGGCTTGTAGGGGATGCCATTCCCCAGACATGAGAACAATATTTCAGAAATGGTCGAATTTGGGACACATACAAAGTGTATATATTGGAAGGGGAAAAATACTTTTGGCTCGGAAATGAAATCCAAGCTTTTTTGACGCCGCGGTGGCTATAGATAGATTCTCTGTATTTATTAATTGTGAAAATATTAAAACAGTCTGCTAAAGTAGTTCTTTCTCTACGAGAAACCCAACCCCAACCCTTATTAAGAGCTTTTGTTCAGAGGAAATTAATGGTTATGTAATGGGTTGCAAAAGTCATTTTTGACATAAAATTTAAAATAAGTCAAAAACGGTTGGACTTAGATATAGAATATTATACATAAATTATGTTTAAAATTTTGACATAGAATTTAAAAAATAAATAATATATGGGGTGTTTAATTTAAAATAAGGAAGTTGACATGAACTTCCGGTATCACCGAAAGTGGTAAAGCTGATCATGTATATTATAAAAGTTTTAAAGTACTTTTAAATATTATTAATAAAATAAAGTTAAAGAAAAATATTCCGGAAAAAAGATTTTAGGCTTTTATTTTATTTTTCTCTTGTTGTTGTAATGATCTAAGTTTTGATTAATTGTTTTTGTTTGTCAGGATACCCTATACATCCCAAAAATAACGATTTATCCAATACTGTTGTTATCAATGGCAAGAGGAAGCCTAATAAAAGATTATCTCGTCAACCTATCCATGCAGAAGGGTATTCGTTACCGTCGTCCCTATAAACTGGACGGAAGGATATACGCTTGAGCCTAAAAGCGATTTATAGATAGACAAATCACACACATTATATAGAGTGACCGCACATATTTTAACACATGTTCATCGCGAATAACTTTAGAACAAAAAGTTATAAAGATGCGGTTTTCGCATACAGCCTTAGATTTTTAAAAAATTTTTGTAAATCCTCACCCTTTGGTCAGACATTTAATTAACACAAACAAACTTAGTTATTTTATATGAATCGCCCTGTATATTTTTCTATATTCTTAAAATTAAATCTCCTTTAAGAAATATAACGTAACGTTAGTGTTGGGTCAAATACTGAAATTCTTATATGAATACGAATCTTTAATACCGTATTCTAAAAGTATTTGAATACTCGGGATTTAAATACAAAAAACAAAAAGTATTCGAATACAAAGTTTCAAGTACACGATCTGAATTACGAAATATGAATACAATAGTATATTACATTACAAGTGTGGAAAATGACTAATTTCACACGAGTGGGAATATTGTAGCACGAGGCGTTAGCCGAGTGCGACAAACCCACGAGTGTAAGAAAGTCATTTTCACACGAGTACTCTACACTATTTTTCCTACGACCACAAATTATTCACCAAAAAATAAATAAATTAAAGTTTGTCTGTTCAGAAAAAATAAAAAACAATTGAGAACTTTGCAACACTAGGGTGATATTTACTTTGCAACACTAGTGTGATATATACTTTTCCTCACTGCTATATTATACTGTTTTGACAATATTTTTACATCGAAAATCACCTACCTAGAAGCATTATATAACTTTTATCATTTTGGAATTTAAAAAGGCCCTCACTTAATAAAAATTGTATGGTTTTGTTAGGTAATAACGCTAATAGTTTTATACGGTTTTCTGCTATTATAAGTGTTTTTTAAAAATTATCGATTCTTACATATTTTAGACACTCTAAATAAAACGTAAGTGGTGCATATCCAAAATATTCCGTTTTTTAAAAATATCAGTAAATAAACTTACGGGACCGGGGAGTGAAAAGGGGTGCTGGGTGGGGTAAAATTGGTAAAACGAGTTAATGAAACTGAACATCACATATAAAATTAAGTAAAAATAACAGTTTTTCCTCATATTTTTAAGAAAAAATATAAAAAATATGAAAATTGTAAATGTATAACCTAAAGTCCTAAAAGTAAGGAAAAGACTACCAAACGTCAGTTACCATGCAAAATATGGAAAGCATTTGGCAACGTCGGAAGGGTCTGATTCTATTTATGAATGGATAAAAGAAAGTGGATTCATAAAGTGTGTATTAGCCTTAGGTTTAATTAGGGATTAAAAAAGATTTAACTAGTTGTTTGAGTACACGAAGAAAGAGAGGAAGGAATTTGATCTATAGGCTTTTTTTCTCTGGCGCTTTAGGTCGAACGGTCAAGCGGCAAGGCTGCCTCTATAAAGTACGTGCTCAAAGGTAGAAGGGAGATTTTTAATTTGATACTTACCTGACAACACTGTGCCAGTCAGTGAAAGTTGTTTTTTGTTTGTGGTTATGTCTATTTTTGTTTATGTTTTTATTTTTTCGTAAATTTTAATAAATATAAAATAAGATGATTTTCGCTAATTTGGGTTCTACCGTTTAAGGTAAATAAAAAGTTTTTTTACTGTCACTACAATAAATATGTCACTTGCAAAACCAATAGCAGTTTTTAGAATGACATCATAATATGTATCACACCAGTGTTGTAAAGTACTTTGCAACACTAGTGCTGTAAAGTACTTTGCAACACTAGTGTGATATAACGCATTTTCTATGCATGAAATCAGTGTGCTATTTGCTATTTTCACAAGTGGTCGTAGGAAAAATACATATTCCAATAATGTGAATTAAAAACGGTACGCAATCACAGAATACCGAAAACACATACCTAAATGTATTCAATATGTATTCAGTTAATAGAGAATTATTGCACAGTGAAATAAGGCCAGGCACTAATAATACCGGCCTTATTTTGACATCTGAGCTTGCGCAGATGCATGGTGGGATAAGGACTTCCTTAATAAGTATGATAAGTATAGTGCCCGGCTTTATTTATGTCGGTTTTAGGTCGTGTCTTATTTTGACCTTATTTTAACTTCGGAACTGTCCATCGAACCGAACGGCTGCCGATCACAAAATCGAAAAGTTTTTAGAAGTAAAAATACTTTTGAACCTTGCTTTTTGAAATGTATTTCTATAATTGTGCTATAAAAAAACCCTACAACACACACTTTTTTAAGGTTAATTGTACAGGGTGGCTCGAATTCGACGCTCATCATTGGGATTTCGGAAACCGTAAGAGATGCAGGATCGGTTAAATGGAGGCAATGTTGCGCAATTTGATGCTCAATAAAATGCCGTTTTGCGTTTTAAAAAATTCCGAGTACTTCTGAAGATATTCGAAAAAAACCGGAATTTTCAATGTTGGTTTCTATTGTTTCCTGGCTATTTTTGTTAAGATAATTTAAAATGAAAAACACGTTTTCATGGCCACTTTTTCTGCTTTATAATTCAGTGTGATTAAATATTGAATCTGACGTTACGGCTTCTGGCGACCATCATCAACTTAATTTTTTTAAATACGGACCTGATATTTTTTTCAATTTAATTAAATCTTTAATCACTCTTAAAACACTATATATCGCCACTTTGATATTTGCCGACGTTTCGTATAGAAAATTCCATCACCAGAATATTGAACACTTATAATAGTGATTAAATTATGTTTATTTTTAATATGGGCATCAAGATAGTATTACAAATTGTTTATGTAGGCTGATTTGTTGTCTACCTTTTGTTTCTTATGTCTAATACTCATGAAATTTTCGGTAAATAAAGTAATTTCCGCTGTTAGATATCAATGAGTTGCAATAAAACATTATGAATATGTAATAAGTTTATTCTTTTTTTTTTACCTTCTTACCTAAAAATGTAGTTCAGGGCCGTATTATGGTAAAATAAATATGCAATATTCTGGTGATGAAATTTTCTGTACGAAACGTCGGCAAATATCAAAGTGGCGATATATAGTGTTTTAAGAGTGATGAAAGGATTTAATTAAATTGAAAAAATACCAGGTCCGTATTTAAAAAATTAAGTTGATGATGGTCGCCAGAAGCCGAAACGTTAGATTCAATATTTAATCACACTGAATTATAGAGCAGAAAAGTGGCCATGAAAACGTGTTTTTCATTTTAAGTTATCTTATCAAATATAGCCAGGAAACAATAAAAACCAAAATTGAAAATTCCGGTTTTTTTCGAATATCTTCGGAAGTACTCGGAATTTTTTAAAACGCAAAACGGCATTTTATTGAGCAATAAATTGCGCAACTTTGCCTCCATTTAACCGATCCTGTATCTCTTACGGTTTCCGAAATCCCAATGATGAGCGTCGAATTCGAGCCACCCTGTACTGTCAACATGATTTGCAATAACTCTAAATTATGGGTACAAGCACTATTTAAATAAGGCCGGTATTAATAATTCCCGAGCTTAATAGGGCAACTTGCAATAATTTTCTAATATCGAATACGATCCAAATGTATTCTAAATAGGATTCAGAATACCGAGTTTTTAAAGACTACCCAACTTTGCATACGCTTTGGTTCTAACGACAATTAAAAAAATTACTTAACAATAAAAATTTGCTATATACTAGGTTAAAAAAATATGACATCAAAGCTATACATTAGACACGAAATATTACCCTCTTCCTTCTTACCTGTTTATACCTGTCAATCGTATTTTTATGGCATTAGCTGAAAATACTAGGTTTCTGGTAAAGTTTTTGACTTAACTTGGAAACACCTTGTATGCATTAATTTCTTTATCCAGAGTGTTTCACAACTTATCCGACAAACTTTTCTACAAAAAAATACTTTAAAAGAACATATATTCTAAACGTCTTACTTTTGAAACTACATGGTGTTTAAAATTGTAAAAAAATATTTTTGTTTATAATAACTTTTATACCAAATTTAGATATTTTAAAAAATTTGGGGCGCGTCCTATGCACACTATGCATTTATTGGCATACAGGATTTTTTTATCTGTGTCGTCCATGAGAGGTTTAAGTTAAATATGTTTTAATTTAAACATGGTACGCCACTGCATTTTTAAAAACAAAAGTAATTTTTAAAATTTCCATTATTAACTTTGATCTCTTGATTTTTTTTATTTGAAGCATTATTGGTTTTTATCTTTTACGCAAAACCGTGCATTAAATAAAAAAAGTCAAGAGATCAAATTTGTGTCAAACTAAATGGGAAAAAATATATATATTTTTATTTTAGAAAATGCAGTGGCGTACCTTTTTTTCTTAAAAATATTTACTTTAAACCCCTCATAAACGACACTGGTAAAATATTGTTTTTTCTTGTATGCAAAAAATGTCTCTCAGTGAATAGGAGGCGCCCCCATTTTTTAAATATCTAAATTGGTTTAACAGTTATGATGAAAAAAATAACATTTTTTTATATATTAATACTAAATAGAAAAAAATTGCTTTTTAATGTTTCAAAAATTATTAGAGCATTACTCTACAATTGTTTCGCCTTTCTAAGGCTTCATCAAAGAGTACTTCGTATACTAAATTTAAAAAGAGAAATATTTACAAACAGAACCATTTAACACGTTTTTCCCAAAAAGGTCTATAAAATATTATTAGGGGTTTTATTATGCGGCCCAGATGTGGTAATAAATTTATTTATAATTGGCATATCTGCGAAATTTGTTTGATCATTGGTAGAAAGAGTTGTATTGTCTATAAGTGATTTTTTAATTTCTAGTTGTTCATATAAATTAATTTTTACCTTTGTTTTCTCTATGGAGTAGTTTAACATTATTAAGATCTATAAAGTGGTTTTGTTCTATACAATGTGTTGAAATGCCTGTGTTTTTTAAACCATTTAAAATTGATGTTTTGTGTTCTTTTATTCTGTTTTTTATGCTCCTTCCATTTTGACCAATATATTCCGCATTACAGTCTGCGTAATTAACTTTATAAACCCCTGACATATCTAATTTTTCTGTTTTGTCTTTATTGTTAACTAATAATCTACCTAGGTTACTCTTATTTACAGACACAGTTTTACAGCCTAACTTATCTAGCCTATTGGATACATTATTGCTGATGTTTGGTATATAATTGATAAACTTAAAATTATTGTTTTTAGGTTCTGTAATACTATAAAACTCTTTAGCAATTAACTTTTGTTTTTTCTTTGTTAACAATTTATCAACAAGTGATTCTTTATATCCGTTGTTTCTTGCTATTTGTTTAATAATGCAGAGTTCTTTATTAAAATTTGATTGACTTAATGGGAAAGTGACAAGTCTGTGAATTAAACTATGAAAAGAAGATAATTTTATTTTCCATGATTGGTTCGATGCGTAATTTATTACCGTGTCTGTCGTCGTTGGTTTTCTGTAAATATCGAATTCAATGTGGTTGTCAATATTTTTAATGTTTATATCCAAAAATTTTTTTTTTTATTTTTAACATCCTGTACTTCAAAAACTAAGACGTTTAGGACATACAGGGTGTAATTTAATTAATGGCTAAAATGCAGGGTACGATTCCTTAGCTTATTTTAGGTAGAAAAGTTCATATGAACATAATGTCCTAAACATCTTAACTTTTGAGATACAGGGTGTTAAAATTTTCAAAAATACGAAAAATTTCGAAAACACTTATTTTAGTAAAAATTGGTTAATTAAATATAAACCTGATTTAAATAAGTATTTATTATTTTTGTTACATATTTTCAAATTAAAAATTATAAAACCTAATTTTTAAAAGAAAAAGAACCCGGAATGCTTCTTTTATGGTCTTTAAGTATGCAATTAAGTGAATTTTATTTTTTCTCTTAAATTAAACAAGATACGAGAAAAAATTAGGACAGGACATACAAGCATTATTTTTATTTGCTAATCTAAAAGTACAAAAATTTTACACACATTTACGCAGTCAGTGGCGTACCAATTTGTTGGAAATATACCTTTAGTTGCCTCTCGAGACGCCACTGAACTTATTAAATGTAATTAGTTCTGGTTAGTTCTGGTTAGTGATAAATTACCTCCCTTAATGTTATTATTAATATTGCCAAATTAAAACAAAATTGGGTAAAGAATAATTAAGATATTTATTTTTTTTTTAATTTTATCACTCTGTATCTCAAAACTTAAAAGGTTTAGGACATATGTTTATATAAACTTTTTTCTAAATATAAGCTCAGAAATCATACCCTGTGTTTTCAGCCATCAATTAAATTACAACCTGTATTTCATATAAAGTTTTTTCATATTTTTATTGTAGAATCAGCCCTTAAAGTTTGTAGGATAAGTTATGAAACACCCTGTATTTAACAAAAACCCTCATAAGTCAACACCTTCTAATCTAGTGCTTTGTTCTTTAGCCTGAAGAGGAAGCGTACGTGACAATTTTGTCAACATGTCCATGTGAAAGGGATGTTCACTACGTCATCACGACAGACGGTAGCATAACCGATTGGGCGCAAAGACGATATGAAGAGACAGTGCCTTTGGCAAAACCAACAACTCATTCGACAGATTCTGCAGCGACGTGCAAGCTTAATTTTAGGTATGTCAAGGAAAGCATAAGTTATTAAATATATAGAAGGAACAGTTTAAAAATGTAAATTCGGTGCTCTTTGATAAGAAAAAAATCACAAAAAGTGTAAAGCAAATAAATCGACATGCTTGTCTTCGCGGCCGCCTTTGCTATATTTCTTTTATGATATGCCGGTTGATGCAGCTAGTCATCTCACTATGGGATAGAAATTAATTTTTTGGTCAAAATTCTGAAACTTACCAATCTAACTTAAAATGAGGTGCTTTTTACTGGAAAAATATTATAAATTATTACAAATGCTTTTTGGAAACCTAAAACTTATTATAGGTTATTATAAATGTACACCCCCTCTTAACATTATTATTTTTTATTGTACAAAATAAACTAAAATATTAGCTTGTTTGGTTAATTTAGTAGTATTCTAATCAGTAATCCGATGATTATTATCTCATATGATATACAGGGTACGACAATAGGCATAATTTTTTTAAATGGAATACCCTGAATATTATATCACCACCAAAAAAATCTTTTAAAATGCTTTAAAAAAACACTACATTTGATGTGTCTATCTCAATTAGTTTCGGAAATATGACCATCTAAATCTGAAAAATATTTTTAAATTATTCTTAAAAGCGTAATAGAGATACCTCTTTCCAACTTTCTTTAGTTTTTAACTTATACAATAAATAAAAAACACTGTTTTGTTGGGTAGATTCTGTAGAATCCATATCTTTCATTGGAATGCTTTTATCTTTTAGGATATACAGTGTAGGACAAAACATATTAAATTTTAAAATGTAAAACCTTGTAAATTATAAAAGAGTCTTGCATCTGTCCTTACACTCAGAAGTAGCAAAAAGTGGGAAAGCAATTGTAAGTACAAAAACTGATAAAGAAAAAGGTAAAAATCTTTGACAAAAGTAGCGAGACTTCGCGAGACTGCATCGGAAACACAACCATAGCTCTTATTATTTAAACTCTTATACTTTTTTAGTAAACAAGGCTAATGATAAACTAAGTAGATTAAATGTTGTATATTTAGGTTTACTTAAAATACATCTTCAAGTTTCTTATTACCCCAATAGAAGTCGTCATATCCTTTTATAATTTTGCGTACATATAGTTTGGAGTATCTTCTATACTAAATACACACCATGAGCCATTAAAATTTCAAAGTTGCTTTTTGGCCAAAATAATGGATTTCTATCCCATAGTGTATCGGCGCGTCGCTGTAAAGGATAGCGGCGCCTTTGTATAAAATAGTCCGATTGCAGGCGGACTTTTTATGTTTTTTGTATTATTTTCAAAGGGTACCGAATTTGCGCTTTTAAAATGTTCTTACTTTACATTACCTAACTAAAATATTTTGCCACCTGCTTTTTGCCCAATTTTTGTTTGGAAAAGTGAATTATACTAACCTTAAAATTATGTAAAAATTTAATTTAACCAACGACGTATGGACCAAGTTTGTTTACGTTTGAGCTGTTGTCATCAATACATTACAGTAAAAGCGCTAAAATGCGGTTTGCCAAATTTAATTTTTCCACTCTAAACTTACTAACCACAAGTAGTTGTTGGATAAGCCTCTATATTAAAGAATTTTTTAATATAACTTTTTAAATGAACAATACATATATTTTAATCATTTCTAGATATCATAATAAAAAAATATGTTCAAATATTATAAGTTATTATCTTTTTAAAAAAGCAAAATTCTGAAAATACGTGATTATTTGTTAATCCCGGCAACGCCGCCCAGGGATTTTTACTCCATCGTAAATAAAACATGAATGAACTTTTCCTAAACGCTTGTGGGTGACGCCCCCTTTGCTTTGTCATTTCTTGTTAGTTGCTGTTATTTGACAATTTGGAAAGCCGAAACTGATCAAATAAAGCTTATAATGCGTTTTTTTTTGTGTATTTTTTGGTGTTTGTTGGTGATTAGAAAGTGTTTTGAAAGACAATATGGGTAGGCAGTGCTTTGTTTGTAAAAGAGTAGACTATTTATTTCCGCACCTCACTTTTCACATGTAAATAGAGACAACGTCGTTGGGTGCATATTATCGACCAAGGTCAAAAAGTAAGTCCGCCATTTTCATTTCTCGCTTGCCTCACCCCCTTTGCCTATTAGGATTGTTGGCTTAATGTTTATCATAAAATTATGAATGAATTGCTGGGTCCATACGTCGTTGGATTTAACATTTTTTAGGACGTCGCATAGTATATTATATTAAGGTGTCCGTTATTTCCCGGATCATTTTTTTAGCCCCCTGAACTTAGTTAATAAACTGTCCCGAAATCATGTTGCTCAGATGTCAAAATAAGGCCGGTATTATTAGTGCCTGGCCTATGGATGGTGAAGGGGAGGATAATCATCTAAATGTTTTAAAAAGTATCCGTTGAAAGGAGCAACTTAAGGTGGCGCCATAGTAGCCAAAGGAGATTTTTTAACCAATGAGCATGAATTATTAGAGTAAGATACAAAATTAAAAAGGACAGATAGATACCAAAATCCCTCCACTGGCTACTGTGGCGCCATCCC
This sequence comes from Listronotus bonariensis, assembly GCA_014170235.1. Classification (NCBI taxonomy): domain Eukaryota; kingdom Metazoa; phylum Arthropoda; class Insecta; order Coleoptera; family Curculionidae; genus Listronotus; species Listronotus bonariensis. The sequence goes on along the minus strand of JACEGR010007291.1, from coordinate 2,746 downwards.
AACTTGCTGCATTCCGATGGCCACTTTTTCAACTTGTCCGCCATAAAAGATGGTGATCCTCCCCTCCACCATCCATAGCCTGGCCTTATTTCACTGTACAATAATTATCTACTAATTTTAATGCTTATAGCTTAAATCTAAGGACATAATAAAATTTTATCATAATTTTCGATTTTATTTTTTTCTCACAAAAAAAAAAGAAGAAAAAAGTGTTTTCATGAGTCCTATATGGTGAGGGCGACAAATACATGTAATTTTTTAATAATTAGGTACATCCCAATAATCAAAATATTTGTTTTTTGTTTTTCTTAATTAAAGAAAAGCGTCGCAAATGAGTACCTACATTCCTAAACAAATATGCCTATTTCTTACTACTTGACCATATCAATAAATGAAAGAAAAACATGTTTAAAAAATGCTTTAAAAAGAAAACACATAGAGGGCGCCTAACGACAGTTTTTGCGCAAATCCTGCACAAATGTCACTGCTAAAATATCTCCCTAATGCTTGTCTTTTTGACCCTATGTTTATAAAGCAAACTTCCCTTTATTTTTAACAAGGAATCATCAACTAAAAATTTTTGCATTTGTTTGGAAATACCCTGTATATTTAAATTATAACCTGCTCTTAATTTAATCAGAAAACCAAATATCCACCTAAGTCGGTTGAATGTAAGCAAAGACGTTCCTGAGTTTTGCGTCACCACGTAAAGAAAGACGAATTGCCGTCCTAACAGGTTTAAAAATTTTTAAAGAGCAAAAAAAGAAAAAAAAGATCCCCACTTTTTAAATACTGACCTCTACTACTAACAAAAAGGAAATATTGGGTCACTGAAAATTTTTAAAGAATAAAAAAAAGGTTCCCACTTGTTCAAAAGTTTCAAAAAATGGCCTTGAACAAAATTCCGCAAAAATGCATTTATTTCCCCAAATTCCGCCCCCTAATTTGTACCGCCCCGTACGAGTGCACCTGCTGCACCCCCTAGGAACGGCCCTGAGTAGTGCACGGCCTCTAAAGTATCCCATATAATTCGTATCGGTTGCCAGGATTATTCTCTCTTTTGCTCCCCTTAAAACAGATTACCAGGGATCATTTCGCCCTGGATACACACGTGTCTTAAAAGGAATTTGGTCTTTATTTAATAGCGACGAAGCGGATTAACCAGAGTTTGTTAACGTTGAGAATTTCCGCAAATTGATCGGACAAGTTTTACAAAAAAAAAGCAAATAAATTGATGCCTTTATCAAATGCTATTTTAGATGATTATAAGTTAGTAATATTAATTTATTTGTTCCAAAACTGTATAACAATACAAAATACCTCACGAGAGATGTAGAACGTGTCACATATTAAAAAAAACAATTCTAAAATATTATATTATAGCATTTTTGTTATTTTATAAGTTAAGGGAGAGTAGGGAAATGGTGCGCACCTAATCTAGAATCGCAATTTCCACCAAACTAAAAAATTCAGGCTAAATATGAGAAAATAGTCAGAAACGATAATTATTCTACTTTGCGTTTACATAGTAACAAACAAGGTTAGTTTATATTTATAAGGTTGCGACATATCCTCAACTTTTAGGCGGTTCGAGGTCGGGGACGCAAGGAAGGGCACTCCACGGAGAAAAGTTGGCAAGACTGGGTAAAATTAAAGCTGATGATCAATCCAGTGGCGTCTAGAATTTGCGCATTTTATTTTGCATTGTTTGGAAAGTGATATTTGTTGAAAAATGTAATTCCAAATGTTTTTTATTTAAAGTAAAAGAATTTACAACTTAATAACAATTAAAAACTGTTGTGTAAACGGTTGTTCTAATAATACAATAAACTGTTTATCTCCGGCACTGAACAACATGGCCGAAAAATGGGGGAGGGGAGGATGACGTCATAACATGTCAAAGCAATATGGCCGAATAATCGATAGTCTTTTGGCATGTTCCTTGAAAACATACCTTTTATATGAGATATTTATTAGATATTAATAAAAATAATAAAATAAATATCTAATAAATATCTCATATAAAAGGTATGTTTTCAAGGAACATGCCAAAAGACTATCATTAAATTAAATAAATAGATCTTTGAAAAAGCCTTCCATGTAAGGCGAAACGTCAGAAAATGTAAATTATTGTTTTATTAATAAAAAATAACCTCATCCCAAGAAACAAAGTAAACAAAAGTAATTTACAGCACAAAAGTCGAATATGTACTAACTAACCCGAAGTTTCCCGTCGCCCTTTTATAGTATGGTGGAAGAGTAAAGAATGATCTAGAATATTCGAGAAATATCGTGAAAATTCCATAGTACATGATGGCATAAAAGTTATTAAGGGATAATTCGGGCGTTTTCGGAAACCTTCGAAAGTGATGAAAGAACTTGGAAAAAGTAAGGTAAATTATTTAAATAAATTAACAAACTAAATTAAATGATCCTAACTCTCTAAAATTCTATAACCTAAACACATTTTTGAAAGTCTGTAACAATATATATATATATATATATATATATATATATATATATATATATATATATATATATATATATATATATATATATATATATATATATATATATATATATATATATATTGACCACATTAGTTCATTACAAGGGTCTAGTCATGCAGCATACCCAGAGTTGTCTATTTTACCCCCGCAATGCGATATTTTCCAATTCGCACCATTACCCTACTTTCCCTTATACACATCGTGACAGTTCAATGCCTTATAAGTTAATATAATCT
>JACEGR010007290.1:0-51105 GCA_014170235.1 Listronotus bonariensis | reverse complement strand
AAAAAGATTAATGAAATGATGATTTTCGATGTAAAGTATAACAATTAGTTCCAATAAGTAAAAAAACGTGGTTCAAAAATTAAAAAAACAGTAATTTATGTTTTTCTTTAATTTACATTGTGAATAACTTTTAAAAGAAATATTTTATATTAAAACAATAAGAGACCTTTTTGGTAAAGCATTAAAACCACCCTCCTCCGTATAAAAATCGTAAGACATGAAAATGAAAGAGCCCTCTACTTTATTGGTTTATTTTAAATATTTTTTAGTCTAAAGAAATAAAACTTTATACTTTTTTGCTAGTTCTCAGGCTGATTTTTAGAAAAAAATCCAACTTAGTTATTACCTATTTTACTAATTAAGTTAAGGCGAGCAACTATTTAACCTACATCTACTTTATTGCTCTTTTACGATAGGAGCTTAAAGCTGCATTTTTAGGTTTAGGACTTGCAACTGTAAAAATAATCTATTAAAGGCAAACATACATAAGAGTACATAACCTTTACTTTTAATTAAAATCAAAATCTGTTACTTAGATTAATATAAATGCTGCTTTATTTAAACATTTTGTTGTTGATAGGAATTTAAAGATACAACACATTAACTTTACAATAAAACTGTTGGACGACTTTTCAAGACAAACCCATTCGTTAATACCAACTTTAAAAATATTTTTTTTAAAGAGCCAAAACTTATTCGATATATAAAAACTTTAATAAAGCATTTGATAAGGTTAATTCTGGCAATTTACTTTTAAACTGGCAGGTTATGAAATTTCTAGAACACTGTTATGTTGATTGAAATCCTACCTACAGGGTAAGTTTTCCGATGGGATCTCAGAAACCTCTGCAGCCACATGGATGGTTAAATGGGAAAAGAATTTTAGTATTTAGAGCTTAGTTTAAATCACTTTTTGTTACGTCAAAAAAATCGTGGCTTACTAGATATTTTAAAAAAGCCGATATTTTTTTATTTATTTTTTCTTTCTTTCTCAGCTAATATTCGGAATGTATAAATACAAAACTTGAAGATAATTATATTTTTAATAGATGCTAAAATTCGATATTTAATGTAGTTGTCCGTTTTTAGCTAATATATAAACTGTTTTTTTTAATGAAAATCATAGTTGGCCATGACATTTTTGAAATAAGCCCTTTTATTAGATTTATAACGATGTATACCAAGATATACTTATAAAAAAATATAACGTAGTTTTGGGACATAATTACTTTTAAATTAGTTTTTTTATGGCATTTCCTTTTCACTTCATTTCATCCAGTACAATAAATGTTTTAAATGTAATAAAAAAATCATTTTAATAAGTTTTTAATATTTGGAGACACTAAATTTTAGAAATAAAAAAATATTTAAGTTTCTCTGTTTAAAAGTTTTTAAAAACGTTTAACAAGACATTAATACTATCGTAAATATTTTAAATTTTAAAAAAGAATCCATGTTTATTAAAAAAATTACAAAAACTAATAATTAACAAGTACGAATCAATACAACTACTAAATTTAGTGCAATAATAATTTAAATAGATATTTAACTTAAACTATGTAAAAAGAGATTATCGAAAATTCCACTATTATTGACCATGCTTATATCTTTTTAAAGCCAATTAATTTATTATAAAAATTATATATTTAATATATTAAAATATTATATATATTTTTTAAAGTAATGGAGAAATCTATTAACTCGCAAATTCTTAGGCATTTAGAAAAACATAAAATTTTACCTGACAGGCAATACGGATTTCGTCACAAGAGATCTACAGCAGATCTTCTTTTCTTCGTTTCACACAACTGGAACAAGTCTCTTGAGTTTCTAGGTGAGTATCAGATCGTTGCTCTTGATATATCTAAAGCTTTCGACTAGGTCGGGCATGACGCACTTCTCAATAAACTTCCCTCCTATGGTCTTCCAAATAAACTTTGCTCTTGGCTCTCCAGTTACTTTTCTTATCGACGAATATCAGTCATTGTTGATGGCCACTCTTCAAGCTTTCACGAAATTAATGCTGTAGTGCCTCAGGGTTCAGTACTAGCACAACTTCCTTGTCGCGAAAATAATCATTAAACCCTCACCCTTTGCTTATGAGGGGAGGTGGTTTATTCAACGGACCCTCTCTGGAATATTGTTCTCATGTCTGGGGAATGGCATCCCCTACAACCCTCAGCATTCTTGATGCCATTCAAAGAAGGGCGGTTCGTCTTATTAATGATCTTTTACTTACTCCAAGATTTCCTTCTCTTGCCCATCGTCGAGCTGTGGGAGATCTATCGCTCTTCTATAGATACTTTTACGTCTTCTGCTCCGACGAATTATCCAGTACAGTCCCTCCTCTTGCAGCTCCCAACAGTAAAACTCGTGGTGCCGCGCGTATGCCAAGGTAACAAGTTAAACATAGTATCCAGCGTCCTCAAAAGCCATAACATATAAATCGAAAATTTACTGAGATGCGGCTTTTTGGCTTAGGGAAGGCAGATTAACTCCAATGTGAAAAAACCTTTTTGGCCGCCACCTTTTCAAATATAGCTTTTTTCTTATTTTTCATAACAGAATTACCCCTTCAAATTTTTAAGAAAAGTTGGGGATTAACTTAAGAGTCTTAGAGACCGATCGGGTTGGAAAGCTTAGAATACAGGAAGAAAAAATGTTATATATGTATTATAATTTATACGATTTCATCAGTGGTGGAAGCGGCTGTAAAATTTTTAAATATGCCAAGAAATACTAGGAGCGAAAGAAATACTAATTTAAAGTAAGCTCTGAAAACCAAATTTTTTTCTCCATTTAACCGTCTGTGTAGCTGCAGCACTTTCTGAAAGCTTTATACTAAACATCAAAAAACCTTGTGTTTGATATGGGACAACTGGGTAAAATCGACAATCTACTTTCTGAATCCTTTCAAGGTACTTTGGAACTACCACAAGGTTCACATCTGGGATTCCTTTTATTTAGCCCTTTAATTTACGACGTAAATAGTAATAGTACAGTAAACATAGCAGCTTACAATAGGCTAAGGTTAAACAAAATAATGACAATTAAATATTGACATATTAAATTTCAAATAGACCAAATATAATAAAGGACCGCCACCTTGTTTCTTTTGTAAAATATTTTACCTAAGAAAATACAAAAAAAACCTTTTAACTTCTCTCCTCCGTGGCGCAGTGAACAGAGCTTTGATCTTCGAAGCCAGAAGTCACCGGTTCGATTCCCAGCGGGAGAGACCTATTTAGGTAGTAGTTATTTAAAAATAACGACCGTAGTGGCACTACCGCGTTGTCTAAAAGGTGCTGTAAAATGCATAACTGCATGTGTCAGTGATTAAACAACGTTGACGGAACAAAGGGAACGTTGGGTTAAACATCTAATAAACCGACACCCACGGTACACTGGTATTTAGGCATATGCCTTCGTGGGATCTTAAAAAGATAACAAAAAAACTTTATCTTATTGGTTAACAAAATTTTTTTTTTTAACTACAACTTTAAAAATGGCATTAGTACAAGGAATACCACAACATTGGTCACATATCGTCCCTTTTTGTTGTTCAATTTCTAAAAATGGTATTATAGTTCAGTTAACATAGCAGCTTACAATATGGTAAAGTACAGACAAGCTATATTAAAAAGTTATTAATATTTTAAGAAATATGTTTTTACTGTTTGATGTGTTAAAAATAGAAAAACGAAAATGACATTGTCGGACTAGTAATACATACTTGTTTTTGTACATCGTTAAATTTAAACGAAAAACATACTAACCCATCACGTCGTAACTTTGTCTTACTGTTACTAATAAACAAAAATAGTCTTGTGGTATTGACAGCTTTTGATCATAAAACCAAGATGACGTATCACGTAATTTGTAGGACAATGTGGGTGTTTATCATGTAAATATTAACCAACCAACAAAAAACTGGTAGTAATTATTTTTCATGGCATCGTTTATCATACATGTTGGTGAGGGGGAACTCTTTGATTGCGTTTGCATTTTGGGGTAAATATTTTCTCTATTTATTTAAATTTTTATTTTAATAATTAACAAAGAAAAACCCAGTAAATAATATATTTTTTTTATTCATCAAAACAACATATGTCATGCCTGCTATCACTAACGAAAATTGTTGTAAGGAAAAACATTGGGCTTCCTATCAAAATAAAGTAACTCACAAAAAATTAACTTGTTAGTATTAAGTGGTAAGAATAAGACAGCACTATTAAATTAATTTGGCCCTAATTTTTTTTTCTTTGCTTATACCCCGTTTATCTAATTATACTGATTATTTGTTTAAGTTATACATTTAAGTACGGATACTATATAAAAAAACTGTAAATAAATAATAAATAAATAGATTGTAATAAATATTCTATGGATCTCCAATTACCTGAAAATAACTGTGTGATAAAGTTTTAGAATAAAATGAAGTCAAAAATATAAGTCAAAAACAGCAGGATAATAGACGACGTGCCAATTTTTCGAGGAAAAAAGAGGGATGAAAGATAGTTAAAAGTGAGTTAACAGTTTAAATACCTGCGGTGTGTTCTGTTTCATCAGAAGTTTAAAAGTATAACAATAAAAAAAGACAAAGCAAAAGTTATAAAAAAGAACACAATAAAAACAGGTTGGCTTATACAAAGACATTACAAAGGAGGGTATAAAATAAAATTGACATAGAGATTTATGATATGTTGCGAGAGCAAGCAACTAGCCTAAAAAATTGTAGTGATAGGGATGCTGCATGCAATTTTAAGGAATCTCATAATAAAAGTATTTTTTTTAGTTCTAACAGAATCTAACAAGGCCATTAAACCAAACCATACCATTTTAACAGATCCAAAAGCTACGAGCATTATTATGGGACAATGCAACTTTAATTTCAGATGTTACCAGCTTAGTTCAAATACCGGGTGTCAACCAATCTATTAGACGAGCAATCACTTCTAGAGTATTAGATATATTAAAATAAGACTTGGTATAAATAAATAGTATGGAAAGAAGAGAGTTTTTGTATATTTCTTACTTTTTGGTTACTTCCGGTTTAACCGTAAAATATTTAAATTTTAATTTTTTTAATGAGATACCCTGTATATTTAAATATTATTGAATTCCTAATACAATTATAAATAGTAATTTGACACTTTTAAAAAATTTTATGCCAACATCATTTTTGGAGAGCCTTTTGTAGTATTACATTTAGGTGGCTATGATTATGATATTTATAACTTTATTTTTAATCCGATCGCAAATAAGCAGGTGCAAATGGTTTTTACACTTAGGTTTAAATTTGCCAAATATCGCAAAGCTTAAACAAAATCCAAGGATACAACCTTAAAAGCGTTTTTTTTAAACCTAGTCTGCTGGTAGAATAACAAGCACTGAGAGCGTGTAATGCTGACAAAACACTACGAACGTTTTTGCCAGCATTGAATTAAGCAGCCAAATGACATCCGAAAATTTATTTCTTCTTGTATGAACCGTCAAAGCACAAACTTAAACAACCAAGACGTGTTTTTGCTTTTGTTGTTTGAATTGCCAAAATGAAAACATCTGTATCACTTACAATCATCATTTATTCGTATATATCCAAGAGCAGCAGTGCAGATAAAATGAAAAAGCTGTAACCTTATTTTTATGGCCTTAAAAAATTGTTCGATGAAGAAATGCGCTACCGTCAACAATAAAAACTTTAGAATTTTTAAATTTAAAAACCTAACTCCGTGTGTTTGCACCGCACTTGAGACTATTTTTAATTTTTAAAGCGACTGTTGATTTCGAATTCTTTCTATAAAATTCTTCTGAGACAAAAAGATAAATACTTGCAGTAATCTAAAATTTTATAAGATGTTAAAACTTTTGTGTTAAATATACGTTGATAAGCCAACTATACTTCTTTTTAGATGTAGCTAAAAAGCTTTCAAATTTACATTTTTTATAATCCTTATGCCAGTAATAAAATGAACTTTATGATAAGAACACTTTTAAAACCTTTTTAGGGGGGTTCCTTTTAATAAGTCTACCACGAATAATTATCCAGCCATACAGTGTCCAAAAATTTTAAAATTTTTAAACTTCCTTTTGGAAAAAATTGGTTGCATGGTCAAAAACAAATGATTACAAAATTTTACTCCGATTGGTAATATACTATATTTAGTTATAACTAAAAATTTGAAAAATTACCAAGAGTAAATTACCTTTATTTTTAAAAATAGGACACATTTGTAGAAGTATATGTTGTATAGAATTAATTGTATGTTAAATTTTAAAGTTTAAAAATCTAAATAAAAAATAAATATTTTTGTCAATTTTTTCTTTACGTTAAACACTGGGCTTAAGGCAGCGAATTTTAAAAACACTTAAAATCATTAAATTTTTTTAAATGTTGCGAATTTTTGCTCAAGTTTTAATGCTTAATGTAATGAATTGGCAATAACTTTTGTTTTAGTTTTCATGGTTTAACTTTCAATTTTGACATAAAATTTAATTCTTTACAACATTTACTTATACAGTTTTGTTCCATTTTTAAAAATAAAAATAGGTAACTCCTGGGCATTTTTTATATTTTTAGTTAAAACTCGCCCTGTATAATACCAATCGAAGAAAATTTTGTTTTTCTGAGTTTTGGACTATGCGATCAGTTTTCTTAAGATTTCGTTAAAAAATTTAAAAATGTTTGGTCCATTTGTCTTCTTGTAACACCTATCCTGGGACACACTGTATATGAAAGCGGCGCTTCCTGTTAATGTCAAATGTTTCGGGTGTCGGACTAGGCAAATGCGTCACTTTTTTGTTAAAAAAAAACAACCGATAATTTTTTTAAAGCATTTGTTCAGTCGAAGTACTTAATTACTCAAAGGAGTGGGGTAAACAAATAAATGGACCAATGGGTCTCCCGGCAACATCCGGATTTATAATCTTCAAGCTCTTCTGAGTTCATAACGAACTACAATATGCGGTCCTCACATTTTGCATACTCAACTTTCTTCAGCGCCTGCGTTGAAATATTAATTTGCCTCCAATCATTGCCATCTAGATGCAATAATTAAAATGTCTCTAAAAACATCAAGTAGGCTTTTTTTAATTCCACATTCTCACTTATAATTGTCTCGGGAATAAAAAAACATACAGGGTGTTTAATTTAAAACTCCAAAATTGGAGCAATTTGTAGTAAAAGCAAAAGTTACAAAGTTACTAGAAACTGAAAAGAAAAATGCGTAAACTCTTCTCTGCTTATACCATTTACCTATACCAACTGTCATTTTGATATATCTAATACTCTAGGAGTTATGACGTGTCTAATAATTTTTTGACACCAGGGTGTACAATTTATGTTATATCTACCCTTAAAAATTACAGGTAATATTTTTTTCCAGATATTTTCGCTAAGAAGTTTAAGCAGTTTCAAAGGCTCTTTTTATATCCTAAATAATGCACTCTAAATATAAATTGAATTTACATTTAGATATAGAATATTACTACCAAGGCGAAAACTTAATTGCCCAAAATAACAGGTAGTATTATTGTTGTAAAATAGAGACTACAATATATTAAGGGTATTGCTACGATACTATTCTTTATAATCATTATCCATTGGTCGAAAACAGTTTATACTGTCTCTGCGGCGATTTATGAATTCCTACTGCATGTCAGCACCTTCATGGAGTTGAAACGCAGTAGCAAATACGAACAGTATCACCTTTATTTACCTCTTTAAACCCTACGTGAGTTTGGTGCTGCCAGTCTGGGAGGAATTTAAAAGCATGCAAATGCATAAGCGGTTTGTGAATTCCTATTGCGTGTCAGCGACTTCATGGAGTTGAAACGCAGTAGCAAATACAAACAGTATCACTTCCCTTTACCACTCTAAACTATACGTAAATTTTGTGCTACAGTGCAAACGCATAATTTTTTTACAAATGAAATTTAACCTGGTAACAAAAGGTCTGGGCCCAAAAGCATTACAAATCAGTCAAAGTGAATCAAACAACTCAAATACAGTGAGATAATTAATACATAACCATTTTAAGAAAAAGTCATAGTCTATAAGTTCTTTTTAGGAATTTTGTTATTACATATTTGGTTTCATTTAAAAGACAATTTTATTTTTAAAAATATTAAAATTAAACTTTTAGTTCTGTAATTGTACATTTTTATTGGCTAGTTATTAAGCTATTATTTTTTCATTTGTTTTGTCTTTTGACTATGGTTATACAGCAAGTATTTATTATATTCTTTATTTATTAAGCTAAGAAATATTTTAACTTGTAATTAAAATTTGATACGAGGTATTACAAAATGATGTTAGCAAAGCCAAAAATCTGACAAAACATTATACATTGCTTGTCTAAATTCAGGACCTCATCTCTAACTTTTGAATTGTTTGGTATTTTTCATGAAAATTTTAGGACTTTAGTGAGACAACATAAACCAAATTTTAGACAAGAAATGACAGATATAAATGTCAAACTCACAGCTAGGCGCCATTTCAAAAGAAAAATTAAATGGAAAAAGTCATACTGTAAACTTTTTATTTAAAAACAAACATTGATGCATTACTTTTAGGTTATAAACCGTTTAAAATTCACATTAAACTGAAAGAAAACAACCGCATGATTCAATTTAATGCAATAAGGCGGTAAAGTAAAAAGATTTAAGGCGGGGGCGAAACGTCTCCTGTTGCCATGTAGTATGAATTCCAAATATAAAAACAAATTTGCTTGTACTTAAAACATCCCAGGTTACAACATACGATAGCAATTATAGGGATGATTTCTGCGTTTTACTTTATGAATTCTTACGCGATATTTGTGCTGGCGCGTAGTACTATTTTTATAGTGTTCTAAAATAAAAACTCCCATTAAATCCTCCTGCATTTCAGCACGGTAGGATGTTGTAGCGTAGGTAGGAATTCATAAAACGCGTCTCTGCGTTCGTAACAAAACTTATATAGAGCAAGTTTTTTCGACATTTAGTACAGGGATCTCGGAATCCGCTGCAGCTACAAAGACGGTTAAATGAGACAGGAATTGTAGTTTTTAGAGCTTAGTTCTCCTTTAGCTCAGTTGATATTCGAAATAGAAAAAAGTGTAAATAGGAAAATTGTGGATAATTATATTCCTAATAAAAAGGTGTAATCTGATATGCAACCGTAGTAGTCCGTTTTTGAGCTACGACATAAGCTTGCATTTTTTTAAAATAGAAGCCATAGTTGACTATACTATTTTTAAAAATACCTTTTTATAAGCCTTTGTACGATGTATAACAAGATATACGTTATAAAAAAATAAGGTAGTTTCGGACATAAATTTTTTTAGGTTTGTGTGTTTTTCTAGTTGGCTTTCAAACAAGTAAATTAGTATTGTTGAAAATTCTCTTTTTTTTTTGATGGCCTTTTTATATATTTTTCTCTCTTATATGCTTGTAAGACTCAGTTAACGTAACTATATTATTTAAGATTACAACGTATATAGACCAGGGTAGATAATTTTTGAAACAAAAAAAAATTAGTAGAATGAGACCCATTGTTAAAGGTGTAACAAAATTTATAGACAAAATAAATTCCAAAGTGTGTAAAAATACGGCTTTTCTAGGTTGCCGGCCAAACTTCAAGTTTAATGGAAAAAAGTTACATTGCAAAGTTGTAGGCAATGAGAAGATGTACAACTTTTGTATTTAGCTTTTTTACATAACCTTACAATTTATGTGAAAAATTTTAATATATATTTTTTATTTTACAAAAACAATTATTTTTTCACAAAATTTGGTAAAAACGTACTTTTTTGTCCTAAATATACTGTAACTTTTTGGTTTTAAAATATTTATTTTTATAAATTTTTTTGACTTAATATTGAAAAAGTACCCTTATTTTCAATCAAAAATTCACGTGTCAAAATATCGGCATTTTCAAAAAGTCGGTAAGCTTTTTGTTCGTTAAAATCCTTACTTTCCGATGGTGTAAAAAAGTATACGTTACCACGGTACATTTTCTCAGGAAATGAATTTCCGTAGGAATAGTTATTTTGCCGGAAATTGACAAAAACCGTTTTTTACCCTTAAAAACTCACCCCCTTTCACTTTTCGACCCCAGATCGCCTGTTATTTATTTTTCCTTTTATTTTTGTTTTTAATCTATATTTTTCAATAGGTTTCATCCTTCTATATATATTTTTTTGGTTTTAAAAATTATCGACCCTAGTTTAATAATTATTTTAAAAATCGGATCCAAATTTTTTGCGTTTTCTGAGAACATTTACCATTGTAATGTAGAGTTTTTTTACACCATTTGAAAGTAAAGATTTAAACGAACAAAACGACATTAGACTTTTTGGAAAATGCCGATATTTTGACACGTGACTTTTCGATTGAATATAAGGGTATTTTTTTAATATTAAGTCAAAATTCGTAAATAATTTTAGAAACAAAAACTTACAGCATATTTGGGACAAATAAAGGTACGTTTTTACTAAATTTCGTAAAAAAATATTTGTTTTTAAAAAGATAAAAATAGAAAACCAAAAACGTTTTTTAAGTTTTTCACATAAATTGTGAGGTTCTGTAAAAAAGATAAATACAAAAGTTGTACATCATTACATTTCCTACAACTTTGAATTTACCTTTTTCCAATAAGCTTGTAGTTTGGCCTAGAAAAACCGGTAATTTACACTTTAACCCCCCTTCCCCCTTTCCGACCTTAGATTGAGTGGAATTTATTTTTGCTATAAATTTTGTAATATTTCTACCTTTTTCAGGTTTTATCATACTATAATTTTTTTCACTTTTTACTTTTTTAACTTGGTTTGGCTCTCTGTAGCTACAGCGGTTTTTAAGATCTCCGTACTAAACATCGGAAAAACTCACCCATATTGACCTTAAAGCAGCAATAGTCCGGCTTACCCTTCTGATAGAACTTAATGCTGTAGATATCCTTACATCATTGTGCTTTACTACCCTGAAAAATGACCCATTAGCATAAAAATTAAGTGTAACTTGTATGGCTGTAAAAGCAAGGGTGTTCTATTTTTAAAATGCCAGTTTACTATCAAATCCCTGAGGATGGCCATATTTCCGAAAATATTAAAGATTGGATAAAACACATAAGGACTTTTTTAGCGTCTTTAAAAAATCTTTTAAATAGTTATATAGTATACAGGATGTTCCATGTGAAAAAGTATATTTTTTTAAATAATTTAAAAAACGCGGTGTTTAATTGTTTTTTTGTTGCAGCGCGTTAATCAGCGGAAAAAATGCTACTACTTTGCTAATTTAATCGACTTCGTATCTCCAATAATAGGAAAGTTAGCAATAGTGCCGATTTAATAATAATTACCCTGTTTGGTCCCAGGTTTAACAGAAGTGGTGGCTTTACAAACGACTAGCTCTTCCACTAAGGTAAATTTCATAAAATCGTTGTATTTTGACTCACAAAAATGGTAGTAGCATTTTGTTTATGTTTTTTATCTTTGGTCAATCCACGAAGACTAAAAGCCTAAATACTAACATACCTTGGGTTTGGGTGTTTTCAGCAAGATAAGAGAGTTTGTTAACACGAGATTTAAAAACTTGGATATTTAAAGGGAAAGGAAAGATTTCCGCAGACAGCAGATGCCACAATCTGGGAATTCTAGGAATAAAAGAACGAACAAAGTGAAAAGTTCGGGGCTTGTCCAGTTGAACCGTTTAGGGATGCATACGTGCGGCACTATGAGTATCTTTGTTGATTTGCATTGACTGCAAGTAAAAAAATTTTACTGGAGAATTCCTCGAAGAGGAAGCCGTAGAAGTATCCAGAAAAAAGCAACAGATTTCCTACAGCCCAACGCGACGATGGGCAAGAGAAGAAATCCTCTCTCTAAGCAAGGGATCGGTAATAAATCAGCTTTTTTTTTAATCAACAAGTGGAATAAGTTGATTACCCAAAAACTGCTAAAAGTGAGTTTTTATGAAATAAGATTTATTCATTGTCACCTTATTATATTATTACCCATATTTTTGCAAAATTTCTTTAAAAAAATTATAATTCTATGAATATTTAATCTTTACCAGAAATAAAAAAATATTTTAAATATAACTTTCGAACGTTTTCCATTGTACCAATAATATTACCTCATACTAATGCTTCTGTCCATAGGTAAACGGCTATTTAGTAGGTCCAAATTATATGGAGTAAAATTATTTTTTGTTTATTTTATGTATACATGCATTATTGACAGAGGTAACACATTTGATAGTTTGATTTCTTAGTATTTTTTTTACAACTAGTATAAGCGATAGCAACGTTTTCGAAAAGAATTTATTTTTATCCGGCTTTTTAATATGTTGTTCTTCTTTCTCTTCCGGGTAGACTCTGGGCTGTCTGGCTGGCGGTAGCGGTTGCGTTTATTAGTTCGCATCCGACTTGTACAGGTTATAATCCAAGGTTTTAAAAACATTTTAATAAACCTAATATTAAAATTTTTGTCTTTAGATCGGTTTACAAAATATATTTTTTTTATTACCATACACTTTTATCATTGCTAATTATACAGTCATCCTCGTTCAAATTTCCGAACCGTTCGGTATATTTTAATGAAACTTGGAACGATAATATATGACCAAGGTCTGCATTTTTCGACATATCAGTGACAACTCCAAATGTTAAGGTGACACCTCTAAATATGAAGGTCACAGCTGGGTGCCAAGGCAACCGTTACCGCCAGCCAAACAGCCAAGGATCTACTCGAAAGAGGAGGGAGAACAACATATCAAAAAATCAGCCAACCTAAAATTCTTGTTTTCTAGACGTTGCTACCTCCAAGACCAAAAAGAGGTATACTTTATTTAAATCGATATCTGGTACCGTTCTTTAAATTTTTAAAAAATTAAAATTGAATTTTAAATACAGTAATTAAATCATTTAACGTTTTAAAAATCTGTAAAATATGGAAAAATCACTTTAAACGGTGCTTATTAGCCCTTTATTATATAGTACACATACACATAAGCACCGTTTTAATTTATTCTACCTTTTTTAAATGATTTTATGAAATAACTGTATTTTTATTACATATAAAATGGCTGTAACATCTCTAAAAAGTTATCAGCTCTTACCGTAACAGCAACTCCTCTTCAATTTAAAGAAAAATGTGGACCAATAATTCCACTTGCTGATATTGCAGTCCACACAAAAAGCTTACGAGAATAAAGAGGTCGTTAATGTTTCTGTCAGGGATTCTCCACTGGCCAAAATTGTCAATAAACGCCATTTCGCGAGCAATTGTCGCCAAATTTTTAAAATATGCAACTCTGGATTTAGAATGTCAGCAACGTGAGGGACGTCACTTGAAAAATGCAATTTTTAGGTCATACAAATTTTCAATATTTGTAGTTTAAAATCATTTGTAATGTTTGTTTTATTTGATATTGAAACTGCTGATACATCCTGTATATGGAGATTTGTATTTTTTTTTGGTTTTCCAGAAAGAAAACCTTTTATATGAATTAAACTGTTTAAATATATAAAAACAAATAATACTCTATCTCTAATGTTTAATTAAAAGCCCTTGATTTAAGCAATAATCGTCAACATATTAAAAAAACAATAAAAACAATCTTATCTTTTAACCTATAGTTACTTTTTTAACCTACTTATAAGGTTTTACATTAGATTCCAGACAAAAATATTATAAAGTTTAAAATATGTGTCTTAAAAATGTCTATTTGGGAGCATTTCTAATTATTTATTTTGGTAAGTCTAAATGTTTTTTTTTAAGTAAGGACATAGAATTATGATTTAAAAAATACAGTGTGTCACAGGATAGGTGTTACAAAAGGACAAATGAACCAAAAATTTTTGAACTTTAAACGAAATTTTGGTAAAACTGGTCGCATGGTCCAAAACTGTTAAATACAAAATTTTACTCCAATTGAAATTACACAGAGTGAGTTAACTGAAAATATGAAAAATGCCCAGAAGTTACCTACTTTTATTTTTCAAAATAGAACAATATTGTATCAGTAAATATTATGGAGAATTAAATTTTATGTCAAAATTTAAAGTTAAAGCATAAGAGTAAAACAAATGTAATTGTCACTCTTTTACGAATTACAACTTAAATAATGGGCATAAGAGAGCAAAATTTAAAAGAAAATTTAAAAATTTTAAATATTTTGTAATAATTTGATGCCTTAAGCCAAGTATTTAAAAAACTGTTAATGGATATTGTAAAAAATTGACAAAAATATTTTATTTTACTTTAATTCTTTATGTTTAAATTTTGACATAAAATTTAATTCTCTACAACATTCACTTATAAAATTTTGTCCTATTTTTAAAAATAAAGGTACTTTACTCGTGGTCATTTTTTAATATTTGCACACTTGCCCTGTATATTACCAATCGGAGTAAAATTTTGTATTTATTAGTTTTGGACAACGCAACCAGTTTTCCCAAAAGTACATTTAAAAATTCCAAAATGTTTGGTCCATTTCTCTTCTTGTAACACCTATCCTGGGACACACTGTATATAATTTTATTTTAAGAATACTAAATATAATTTGACAGCACACAACAAAAAAATGTTTTTGCTTTTTTGCTGAATTAAATTTATTAGTCCACTTTTATATGTACTACTTTACTTTTTTCTAAATAAAATTAGTTTTTAAAAGTAAAGTGTTGTTTTTATGCACGTAAAAGTATAAACCCTTTGTCTTTTTACAAATATAGAAAACTAAAAAAGGGTTTTATACTTAACAACAATTTAGTATATATTTTTTACCCTATAATAAAAAAATTAAACAATTTAAATATTTAAAGCAATAAAAAATTTAATAAATTCTGAGAGAGAGTCTACACTAGAAGAAAAACGGCGGAGCGGAGGCGTAGCGTAAAGAGATTCTGGTTTCTTATAGGTGGCGAAAAAGAATTTAGCCAATAAGAAACCAGAATCTCTTTACGCTACGCCTCCCCTACGCCGTTTTCTTCTAGTGTGGATTCTCTCTTAGTGACATAGTTTTTTTAGGATTTATTTATTTATTTTTTTCTAGAGATAGGTTATTTAAAAGAAGAATTATCGCTTGAATCCAACGAATGATTTTTTTTTCGAGTAAATCTTAACTTGAAATAGATTTTTAATAACTTACCGTTAAACAGCTTTAACGTGCAAAAAATATTTTTTAAACATAAGTCAGCCTATAAGCCCTTAATTTAACAAAAAATGTATTATAGTAATTTATATAGTAAGATCGTGTCGGATGAAAAAAATATTTAAACTTAAGTTATTTGTTTTTGGAAAAACGCGCGGATACGTATATCATTATTTTTAGCTACGGTGTTTTCCATGGTAAATTTATGTATACAGAGTTGCCCAAAAATTAGTGACAACCACAAACTTTATTTTTAAGTAAAACAACCATTTTTGTAACATTTTTAAATTCTTTATTAAATTTAATTTATGTTTTATATATCCCGATATATTAATACTAAATAGGAAAAATTCCTTTTAATGTTTCAATAATTATTGAAACATTAAAAAGCAATTTTTCCTATTTAGTATTAATATTTAAAAAATGTTTCACAAGAAACCAACTGCGGATACAATTCAGTGTATCCCGATATATCCTATACGTATAGTTAACAGTTATCATGAAATCACCATTAATTTTTTAAACATTTGTAAAGACACGTAAATTAAAACAAATCCGTTTGAAATTTAGGGGTACATTTTTGGAAAAAAACGCCTAAAAATGCCGATTTTTATTTTTGGCGTTTTTTTTATGATAAATTTATGTGTACAGGGTAAACACCTATTTTTCTTTTTATTTTTAAATCCTATCTAGAATTGTACCTACATTGTATACCCTAAGTTAATAGTGATCAAGAAAACTGCCACTGATTATTTAGGACTGCAGGTTTTTCATGGTAAAGTAATATGTATAGGTTGGCTTAAAAATAAGACACTTATTACCTTTATTTTTTTGCTCTTTACTTATGCTTATTAGTAAATTTTTTGAAAACTGTTGAAGTTAGGTATAGCACCTGGTACATGCAACAAAATTAGAATTTAAAGCAGAATTCGAAATTGTAATAATAAATTGCTACTATTATATAAAAAAAAAACTTTATGATCATCGCTAATTGGGCTACCATGTATACATAAATATACCCTGAAAAAAATCTGAAATTTAAATTAAGACTTGTTTAAGCCTTTTTTCAGAAAAATAAAGCCACACATTCTAAATAATGTTTCCCAATTTAAGTGTTTTACGGTTTATTTCTCTCTAACTGTTAACCAAAAAGTATAGTATAAGGTACATAAATCATAGTTAGAATTTGTTGCAGAATTTAATGAAATAAAAATAAGGTAATCCTATTACTAAAAAATTAAGCGGATTCATTGCTTATTTTGGGCAACCCTGTATTCATAAATTATTGCATATAAAAACCGCAGCCAAAAATAAGGATCGCTTTTCCAAACACAAATAACTGGATTTTAAATGAGTTTGTTCCGATCCATGCGACCACACTGTACAATTAGGTAGCGAACTTCAAGTATTAGTTAAAATTTATTTAATAACATCATAATCTAAATTTGCATCTTTTTTATCTGAAGTATTTTTTGACCTTGGACAAAATTTAAAGTTTATTATAATTTAAATTGTTTCTGGCAGGGTTGGGTAGTATTCGAATACTCTTGGTATTCTGAGTCCTATTCAAAATACATTTGGCAGTTATTCAAATAGTATTCGAATATATCTGTGTGATTGGAATTTGATATTCAATTAAATACTTTTGGTCGATTTTCAAGATTCTGGATTGTAAATATTTTGTTATTTATGTTCTGTACCCTTTTTTTGTTCTTCAAATATTCATGAATACTGAATATGAGTATTTAAATACAGCGGTATTTGAATTCTTTCTTCTTTGGTATTCGACTCCTCAGTATTCGAATACTTTAGAATACGTATTTTACCCACCTCCAAAAACGTTAAAGAATTTTTTAAGGGTTCTTACATGTGAAGGTCGTAAAGTGGCGTTTGTTACTTGGAGACCTGTTTTTTTTCTTGTTGTAACATGCACACTACAACAAGTTTAGAAGATAGTCAGTAAGTATATGTTTTTAAGGATCATCATGGTTTTTGTTTTTAAAAAATTAATTAGTCTATTTTGCCATAGAAAACGGCACTCAAATGTACTTGATACATTCCATTACCCCCCTCTCAGAAAATAAAATGATCTACACCACTTTGTTTCTGTGTTAAAGACTATTTTTTGATTAATATCCTAAGAAGTAGCTTGAACTGTTCTAAAAAAAAATTTTAAAGTTAAGAGATAGATCCACCAAAAAGTAGTTAAATTATTCTAAAGTAATGCGAACAGGGGAACTATTTAAATTTGCTTTTGTTGTTTGCCATTTCGGTGTTTTCCCCTCAGGCGCAAGGTAGTTAGGGATCCTGGGACCATTTTTACCATTCATTACTAACAAGCTAATTTTTCGTGAGTAGCTTCATTTTGACGAGACGCCCGACTCTTTTCCTTACAACAATTTTCGTTGGTGGTAGCAAAGAGCAGTAGCAGGGATTAAATATATTGATTTGATGAAAATACCAATACGTACCTCGCATTTTGTAGGACAATGAGGGTGTTAAAATATATGAATATTATTTAAGCAACAGAAAAAAATCAAATGGTTATTAGTTATTTTTCACGACATCGTTAATCATACATGTTGGTGGTAGGGGACTTTGATAAAACCTTTACATTTTGTAGAATAAATATTTTTTTAGTTTGTTGTGATAATTATTTTAAAAAATTAACCAAAGAAAAAATTTCTGTTAATAATAGCTTTTTGGGATTCGTCAAATCAACACATTTAATTCCTTCTACCCCTGTAAGCTACCACCAACGACAATTGTAAGAAAACAAGTTTGGCGTCTAGTCAAAATGAAGCTACTCACGAAAAATTGGCTTGTTAATAATGAATGGTAAAAATGGTCCAGGGATACCCAACTATAAAGAGAAGATGTTTATTAAGAGTACTAGCGTAGATCTTTCTTTTACTCCAACGGCAGCGACATGTTGGTATGTGGAAAAACTTATTAAAGAGGACCGAAAACAAAAACGACAACGAACCGGGTGTAAAAACGCCCTAATATATAATTCATTTAAAATTAATAATTTTAAATATCCAAAATATTTACTTTTTGATAATGATTGTTTAAACAATCGACCAGTCTAGTATTTTTGATTGGTTATTTATTTGTTTTATTTATTTTTAACTTGTGAATGATAAAAATGCAAAGCCAGATATATACTTATATAAGTAATCTAGAAAATGTGCCCTCATTAATTAAAACGACGTTGTTAATTGATATCCAACCAAATTTTTCTCTTATATTTAAATAATTTGGTTTGGTTTCTTTAAATTAGTGCAATTAACATTCTTTATAAAGTACCCCTTATGTACAAACGCTAAATAAATTTTTATTTACTATGTATATTAAACTTGGGCCAAAAAGTCGACTTTTTTTTAAACTATGTCAAAAATATTAGAGTTTAGAGTGACAAAAAAAATATGTTTTGGACCGTTAATATTTAAAGGTCTTTCTCCTTTTAGATTTTGTATTTATTCTTTCATTTTTGCCTTACACTTGCCTTACTAGCGAGGTCTGTCCGCACATACACCTTTAGGAAATTAAATTGCCTACAAAAAGCATCTTATTGAAACCATTTTCGAATAATCAAGCTTTAAAAATTGATATATTATTTAGTTTTACCTTCTTATTTTTAACTTTTTAACGAAAAAAATAAATGTAAAAAAAACAACATAGATTATTAAACTCGACGTTTTTAAGAAAATAATAAAAAATAATTTTATTGTTGTCTTTCTTGTTGAGCCAATTTATTTTACTTATTAGAACAAATTGATAAATTGCATCATTTAAAATCGAAATTTTAATAATTTTAATGCCTATAATATCTAAATTTCATAATCCAGTGTGCCCAAAATTGGTGGGAAATTAATTGGAATATTGGAAACTATGAGGCATAGAAAGATGGTTAAATTGGGAAAGTTGTGAGCCATTTAATGGTTATTCTAATGCCGTTTTGATGACGGCTGTATCTTGTTTGGTTTTTAAGTTATCAGTTATACTTACATGCTAGTCTCTAAAAAAATACAATGTTCTCTCCACTTATTCTTAATAGGTAAAAATTTAATTGCATATGGAAGTGAAAACAAAGCAAAAGAAAATATTAGTTTTAAAAAAGGATATGAACTGTAATACAAAAAAAATATTTTACAGATTGTAAGATAACTTGATTTTTATTGAAGATATGTTCTGTAGTTTGGCGGATTCATTTAATGGATGGTATTTATTTGGGTACACGCCAAAATAAAATTAAAAGTACTAAAAAACCAAAAAAAAAAAAAAAAATTTAAACAAGTAAAAAGATAATTAAAAATCGACGTTTCGGTGGCAAATCTGCCACCGTTGTCAAGACAAATGGAATAAAAATAATAAAAATAAAAACTTACTATTATTTAGGTTTTAAAATTCAAAATTTTTATGTTTTTCTAGGATATTCTGAAAACTTTGACATTAAATGTCAAAACATGTTTGTTTGGTTATAGTGTCATAGTGACATAGATAACTGGTTGCTGGTGTATTGATTGTTTATTGATTATTAAATATTAAAAAAAAATAAAAAAGCAAAAAACATGCTATAATTTAAAATTAAACTTTGACAATAAGTGTAGAGGACATTTTTTTCACAGACTATTATGTGAGTAAAATTTGGGTTTTCAAATGTGTTTGCCAATTAAAAGACATATTGAATTTGGTTTTTGTATGTTATGCTATGGAAAATAAAATAAAAAAAAGTTTTGGAGTACATTCACACATTTCTCAGAGAAAGTTTACAGCTTAATATAATTAACACATATTTTAATGTGCCAATGCACACAAGGTAAATATCCATCTTTGTTTGGGTACATAATAAATCCCTATTGAAAATTAAATGGCAATTGTTACTAGAGCTAATGGCTTCTGCAGTCATGGCCAACTGGGACAAAAATTAATTTTAACGATTTTTGATATAAAAATTAAAAATACCCATAAAGTCATATACATCTTTAAAAAAAAAAAAATACGTTCTTCAAAAATGTGCAAAAAACAAAATGGCGGCCATAAGAAAAACGAAAGTTGATGATGGTATCTTAAAACCAAACGTCGAAGTTAAAATCAGAATACAGAAATGCATTGCTTTTAAAAAGTTGCCCCAATAATGTTTTTACAGATTTCAAAAACTATTTGAAATAAAAAAACTACAGCACTCTTTCTGAAATGCACATTTTCAGTTTTTTAAAAATAACTCAAAAACCAAACAAGATATAGCCGTCATCAAAACGGTATTAGATTAACCATTGAATGGCCCACAACTTTCCCCATTTAACCAACTTTCTATCTCCTATATTTTCTAATATCCCAATACATTCCCTACCAATTTTGGACACACTGTATATCCAAACCTATTCTCGGTTAATATTGTCTGATTTTTAAACTTTTTTTTAAACATGGAAAGAAAAGCTGCTCCTAGATTAAAATATGAAAATTATTTCGATGGATTTCTTTTTGTGTATTTAATAACGTAAAAAATTATAGGAAAATACAATTTGTGTTTATTTAAAAAAAAAGTGAGTACCACTAAAATTTTATTACAGGAGATTTATCTTACAGGCTACACTAGACTGTGTCAAAAAAAAACAAACGTTTTTTTATAATAGTACTGCAAAAATATTGTTCATGACGACAAAGGAAAAATATTCTGAAATTTCATGCCTTAATATTAACATTAAGGGTCGAATCATTAACACTATTAATTTTTTAACAATTATTGCAGTTTTTATACAAAATCTCAGAATCAGTCAATATTGAATCTACCACCACTTTATATTCTTAAAGAAAATTAAATTATCTACAAAAAGCTTTCTTAGTAAATTTCCGTAGAAAAAGTCGTTTTTGTTTTTGTTATCGCGCCTTAAATATTAATAACTATTTTTTCTTTAATTTTGTCACTTAGATTCTTAATTTTTTAAACTACCATAAATATCAATACCTTTATAAAACAAATAATTATTCTAAAGGGAAATTTTTTTATAATTTTGATAATTCATTCCTTTGGAAGTTATTATTGTTATAATAATTATTAATTGCTATATTTTTTACTTTAAAGGATTGTTATATTTAGGGTAGTTTAAAAATCCAGAGTCTAAGTGAAAACATTTTAAAAAATAATTAATGTTTAAGGCGCGATTACAAGAAAACGGCTCGTTCTACGGAAATTTACTAAAAAGCTTTTTTTTGTAAAGAATGTTATTTTTCTTAAAACTATTAATTGGTCAAAGATTCAAGAGTGACTGATTCTGAGATTTTGTATAAAAATGCAAATTTTAGCATTACAGAGCGCTTTCCATATGCAAGTTTAGGTTCAAAATTATTTAAAATAAACATAACCAAACACAGATAGCTTTACAGGTCTCATGTTTATTTATAAGAAATGGTATATTAGGACATTGTAATTTAAAAATCAATAATAAAATCTGCGCTAAAATGATATATTAAATATTATAAATTGGCGTTTTGTCCAAAAAGCAACAAATTAGGGTTTAAAATTAGATGTGCATAGATATTAAAGGTACATTTTTGGAAAAACAAAAATAGTCTTTATCATTTATTTAAGTCTTTTGACTTTAAAAAAATACATTATCATTTTGGTGTATATAATTTACATATTTTTAGCATGCAACTCCCTGCAAATTCTGGATGGAAATTTGGCAGAAATATCTGATTACCCGTTTGCAGCATCAATTCAGTATAATGGAACACATATTTGTGGTGGAAGTATTATAGGCTTGGACTATATATTAACAGCTGCATCTTGTCTTGAAGGTTACGTGTAAGTAATACAAAATTTAAAAGTTTTTATTCCTAACATACAAGTTGGACTTTTTTTGGTTTATGTACAGTGCGTCCAATCTAACTTGTCCACATTTTAAATGCCTATAACTTTTTATTTTTTAACTTAAAAAAAATACCAAAAACCAAATTGTACAATAAATTATCAAGTTTTTTTCTGTTATAAAGATTACAGAAAACAATTCTATTACCAAAATATATTGACATAACTTACTTTTTTAAATGGGACACCCTGTATAATATATCACCAATTAAAAGGTATTTTAAAGAGCTTTACAAAAATACAACATTTAATATATCTATCTTTAGTAGTTTCGGAAATTTCCACTATACCTACTTAGGACTGAGCTTAGACTGTAGATATAATGGAAAGTACATAATATTTTTCAGATTTAAATGGTCATATTTCCGAAACTATTAACGATAGCTACATTAAATGTTGTAAAAGCTCTTTAAAAGATCTTTTAACGGTCACACAATATACAGGGTGTACCATTTAAAAAGAGGCAAGTTATGTCAATATATTCTGTTAGTAAAAATGTTTTGTGTAATCTTTATACCAGAAAAAAACTTTATAATTTACTGTA
Organism: Listronotus bonariensis; assembly: GCA_014170235.1. NCBI lineage: Eukaryota > Metazoa > Arthropoda > Insecta > Coleoptera > Curculionidae > Listronotus > Listronotus bonariensis. Next base: position 28,555 of record JACEGR010007290.1, on the reverse strand, counting down.
CAATTTGGTTTTTGGATCATTTTATTAAGTTAAGAAATAAAAAGTTATAGGCATTTAAAATGTGGACAAGTTAGATTGACGCACTCTACAGTTTTCGCGTAAGTCAATAAAAACCATTTTATGGCATGGTCAGTTTGTATTTCTAATATCAAATTCTACATTAAAAATTATTCTTCTTTACCTATTCTTTAATTAGATTGGAATTTGACCACGCCGAGAAATGGTTCTTATTTATTTACGCGAAAACCGTACATAAAACAAAAAAAACAAGAGATGCATTAGATGGTCTCCTTTCCACATATTGCCTATAAACGACTTGATTTAGTGGATTCGTATGGATTTTTAGTGTGCCAAAAAAATAATTATTAATATTATCAGCACTAAGACTGAACATACGAGGTGTCTGAAATGTTCATGAGGTAACTGATAGGGCTAATAGAGTAAGATAAAATAATGTTTGTATTTCATATAAAAAAACTTCTATCGCACTTCGTTAAAAAGAGACTCTCAAAGTTGGAATGAAGAAATATTTTATTGATACCTTTTACACCGTCATCTAAATCAATGCTTTTTTCATAGGTAAACGGTTATTCAGTAATTCGGCATTATACAGAGTGGGACGATTTTTTTTTCGTTTAATATTTACATTTTTGACAAAGGTGACAAATTTGACATCCGGCTTTGACCGTTTGTTTTTTTTATATTTTTGGACAATCCACGAAGGCTGAAAGCCTAAATACTAACGTACCGTGGGTATCTTAAGGGTAAGAGGAAGTTTGTTAACACGGGACTTAAAAACTTGAAGATTTAGGGGGAAAGGAAAGACCTCCGCTGGCAGTAGGTTCCACAGTCTAGAAACTCTAGGGATAAAAAACGAACGAAATGGGAAGTTCGGGGCCTGTCCAATTGAACTGTATAGGGATGCATACGCCCGGCACCACGAGTTTCTCTGTTGGGAGCTGCAAGAGGAGGGACTATACTGGATAATTCGTCGGAGCAGAAGCCGTAAAAGTATCTATAGAAGAGCGATAGATCTTCCACAGCTCGACGATGGGCAAGAGAAGGAAGTCTTTGAGTAAGTAAAGGATCATTAATAAGACGAACAGCCCTTGTTGCATTAAATGGAACGAGATTTTTGGCGCCCCAATCCAATATTAAATTGAGATCCTGTGAAAGAGATATCTGCATCGCCCTGCGTTTGCTTTCCAAGTCGGGTTGAGAGATTGGTTTGGAAACCTGAAAAGTGGAGTGAAGGGTACTATCGTCAGCATAACTATGAATGGGATTGGTTGTGGAAGAAAGAAGGTCGTTGATGTGAAGAAAAAACAAAGTTGGTGCTAGTACTGAACCCTGAGGCACTCCAGCATTAATTTCGTGAAAGCTTGAAGAGTGGCCATCAACAATGACTGATATACGTCGATTAGAAAGATAACTGGAGAGCCAAGAGCAGAGTTTAGTTGGAAGACCGTAGAAGGAAAGTTTATTAAGAAGTGCGTCATGCCAGACTTGGTCGAAAGCTTTAGATATATCTGGGACTCACCTAGAAACTCAAAAGACTTGTTCCAGTTGTGTGAAACGAAAGAAAGAAGATCTGCTGTAGATCTCTTGTGACGAAATCCGAATTGCCTGTCATGAAAAATTTTATGTTTTTCTAAATACCTAAGAATTTGCGAGGTAATGGATTTCTCCATTACTTTACAGAGCATTGAGAGGAGTGAAATTGGTCTATAGTTGGATGGAAGAGATTTAGATCCTTTCTTGGGAATAGGCTGGACACGTGCAGCTCTCCAGCTGTCTGGAAAAATACCCGTATCATAAGAAATTCGAAAGAGCCTGGTTAAAATAGGTGCAAGTTCAGGAGCACATTTTTTAAAACGTTTGCTGGTATTCCATCTAGCCCAGACGATTTCTTGGTGTCAAGAGAAGAAAGGATACGCTTAATGTGTTTTACCTTAAAAATAATATTGGGCATTTGTGAGGAACTGGGGGAACAGTTGGAATTGGATGATTGACAGGTGGATGAAGGGTTGAATTTGCAGCAAATTATTTACCAAATAGTTGGGCCTTTCCTTTAGATGTAGAAATAATTTCATCTTCCAAAGTTAATGGTGGAAAAGAACTGGTACAGAGATTTCTACTGATGTTTTTGGCAAAGGACCAGAAGGATTTGCTGCCATTTGAGTAAGAAAGTACTTTGTTTTTCATACGATTATGAAAGGAGTCTTAGGCTTCTGAGATTGTTTGGTGGTAGTGGTTTCTTGCTTCAATGCTGACCTGTTGGTTTTCTGGACTAGGATCATGTAGAAACTTCTTGTGAGCCTGAACTTTTAAAATTCTAGCTTTGTCACATGTTTTGGTGAACCAAGGTTTGTGATTAGAGGGTTTGATGGTTTTCTTGGGGTGAGGTACATAGGTTTCAACGCCCAATAGAATTGATTCGGTCAGTTGGTTACAGATTTCAAAAGGATCCTGGGAAGAAAAGCAGATAGTGTCCCAAGGATACCTGGCGAAAAAGTCCCTAAGGCCATCCCAGTCGGCTGAGTTGTAGTGCCATACGGTGCGTGGTGGCATGGATTCATTTACCTCAGGATGTACAGAGTAAGATACAGTAATCAAGCCATGATCTGAGCGACCTAGAGGGGCAGTAACAGATGCTTCATAAAGTTCAGGGTTAGAAGTAAGAAAAAGATCTAAGGGGTTTGAGCTATAATTTGGCACTCTAGGAAAGTAGGTAGGAGTCATAATAAGGTTGGTAAGAGAATTACTGACTGCGAAGATTTTGGCTGCTCTGCCTTAAGGGTCAGTTTTTGAAGAGCCTAGCCAGTCCTTATTATGGACATTGAAATCGCCAAGCTTGATTACTTCGGCCATTGGAAACTGGGAAATGATACTGTCGATCTTTGTTGAAAGAAAGTCAAAGAATACGACATAGGAATTGTCAGATGGAGATCGGTACAAACAACAGATAAATTTAGTAGAAGACCTAAGGGAAAGTTTGAGCCAAAGGACATCGGGCCTACCCGATTCAAGATTAGAAACTTGAGCACAAGCCAGATCGTTGCGAACGTAAGCACACACGCCCCCATGTGGGCGAAAAGACGAAATAAGTTCGTAGCCTGGGAAGAGAAGGTGGCTGGTTGAAGTTTTAGAACTTATTTGTGTCTCCGTTAGAAACAGTATGTGGGGCTTAGATGACTCAAGGTGATGGTGAATGGAGTTTATATTGGTGTTAAGCCCACATATATTTGCAAAGGAAATCAAACCTTTCGATGATGGCCCCCGGATGCACCCCTCGCCCGGAGATCCGAATGGAGGGGTATTTTACCTCCGGAATGTTTTACTCCCGGGTGTGCCGCCATCATTTTTACATAATTTTGGGGTAAAAGGAAAAAAGAAAAGAAAAAAGAAGGAAGAAGGAAAACTGACTCACTTACCCAGAACTCGAAACGTTCGTTAGGACTTCACAGGTCCTTTAAAGGGTGAGTGGGGTGGTACCTCCTCAGGCGAGGAAAGCTCCTACCACCTACCATAATAAAACTGCGTTTTAAAAACATGCATAGAACCAGTTTTAGACGTACTGAAACTCAATTTATTAAAATAAAAAATACATTAAAAAAAAGATAAATCTATTTAAAACAGTATTTATGTATAAGCTCCTTAAACAATTTTTTTATTATTATTTTATTGACTAAATGAGTGTATTATTACGGGTTAGATTGACGGCATGTATGTTTTTGTAATGCGATTTTATATATAACATACCTATTAAAATAAGGTCTAACACTGTAAAAATGAAATTAAACGAAAAACGTTTTATTCTGTTACCCGACTTACTGAGCAGCCGTTTACTTATAAAGATAAGTATGAGTTAATTTAATTGCCTTAGTCTTTTTTATAGCAATTACTAAAAGTAAATAATATAATATGTTTTAATTATTCTAAATTTAAAAAGGACTTATTACCATTCAGACACCCTAAATTATTAAATTTTTAAAATATCTTTCTTTTATTTCTAGTGCTGCAAATTTAACTGTTCGAGTGGGATCATCATTTTATGAAACAGGTGGTCAACTTAAAAATGTCAGTGAATTTCATATACATCCTAATTATAGCCAACCTGAGAAACTATTAAATAATATAGCTGTTTTAAAATTAGACACACCCTTAGTAAGTATTATCTTGTATTTTTTTTTACCTATAAAAGTACATATGTAATATTATTGGTTTCATTATTTTTCATCATTTATATGTATATTTTGGTCCTAATAAATATATTTTGCCCAAACAATATAATATTAAGGTAAAAGGAGGGATTGATTAAATTTTTAAAAAGTAGCACGAAACAAGTAGGTACTTTAGTGGTTTAAGCTTAATACTTTTTAGTTGTTAAGTTAATATAAAAATTTAGATCAATAAAATGGCACTGTGCTAAAACTAGAGAGTAAACACAGAACGCATGCATTAAATCCTACCACCTCCGTATTTGACGATACTTTGACGCCTCGTTTTTGTTTTGGATCGTCTTTTTTCCACTTATAGGTAAAAATTGCCCATTATCATTTTGAACTGGCGCGACGTGTATATCTAAATAATAGGAATCTTACTTTTGATTAAACAACTACTTTTTTCTGTGAGGGTAATTGAAAAAATGACAATATTCCTCAAAAAAGTCCATACTGAGAAACAAGTATTAAAAGTTAGTAGTTTACTTAGTTTCTGATTATTGTTTTTATTAGTTTTTAATTAAAATTTAAATATATATTTATTTCTAACAACAAAGATCAAAATAAGAATACTAAATTAAACTGAAATGTCTCAAACATAGTGAATGAAAGCTCTTAGTTTTTGTTTTGCTAAAATTGTATTTTTAAGGTTTTAGGTGAAAATATTTCGCTTATATCAACTGCTCCAATCGGAAATATTACCCTTGATCAAAATGGTACGATTCTAGGATGGGGAATTATAAACCGAGATCAAAGTGGATGGGTAAGACCGTATAAACCATCTGAACAGCTAAGGGTAAGAATATATATGTTTTTTGATAAACTTTGTGGTATTAAAAAATGTTTCAAATTACCAAATTCATTAAAAAACTGGTATTGGTGCAACCGTTATAAAAGTAAAGTCCTAATTTGTTATCCATAGTTGTACTTCCTCTACCATCAAAAAGGGAAAGTTATTTTACCCACTTAAATTAAAAAAAATAATAATAATAAAGTTATTATGCTGTAACTTTATAACGGCCTACTCACATACGTATTTGTACGGCGGATTTCTCAGACAGACAGATCCGAAGCGGCCTACTCACATTTAATTTTGTACGGCGGGTATGTCCGACAGACAGATACGTTGTTTTTATACCCCGACGCATATATGTCAGCCAGTCAAATCATGATGGAATAAATTGAAAGTTTTAAGGAATTTTTGTGACGTGGACAAGAAAATTGCTATACTTGGAAGATTTGTAGCGTTGTTTGGTAAAAATAAAAAGCGAAGAGCATTGTCCAAGCGATGATTTTTAAAGAAATGAATATTTATATTTAAGTTTTTTTTAAAACCTAGAAACTTAGGAATCCGGGTGATCTACACAATTAGTTACGTATGGATGCTAAATAAAATTACTGAATTAAGTTCGACCCATGATTAAAAGAAAAAACACGCTATTTTCAGAAAAGATATAGTTTGTAAGAATTGCTCCGAGCAACTGTTTTTTAGATATTCGCCATTAGGTGATTTAGTGCAACCCAAAAATGCCTTTAAAAGCAGCGTATTAGCCTTAACTACAACTGCCTCATGATACACTGTAACAGTGCAGTTTGCGAATTTAATTTCAATGACTTTCCTAGCATATATTATATTTTATTTGGTACACCTAGCGCCGTCTAGTGCGCAGTGACTTAATTATCGCAAACTAAGCTAAAAGGTTTCTGTGGCCTAGAACCTCCCGTGAGCATGACAAGCGTTTCATTAGAGTCGGTGTACTCTGTAAAAGTAACCTGATTCCTTTCTTCGAGCATATATCTACTGAAGGCTTCGCTAGCTGTCAGTGTTAACCTTTACAAATGAGATTTTTGTGACCGGTTAATTTTTCTTGTGGTATATGAACTTTTCTCGAGTCCATGGTTTTGAGGGAAGCAGCGACATTTCACATGTATCTTTAAATCTTTGGCCTGTGGTAACCGTCAGATTTCGAGTACGTCTCAGAGTCGACTCGCTGAAATTCGCCAAAGTGGTTCGACAAAAGTCAAATTTTGGTCGGACATTTACAGACTTCAAATGACACTTTCTGTCAGACCGGACGATTAGAAGGCAATTTTGGGATTTGATATTAATTTTGAATAATCTCTGTTAAAAATCATGAATTCTTGTCCATCTTTAGCCTGAAAGGTATGTCTTTTTCTATACTTATATTTTGCGTTAGAATTTTTGCATAATTCACCTTTTTCTTGGAATGTCGAAACCTAACCTCAAAAACACGTTGTCTTTGAATTGGTTTTAATAATTTGGTACTGTTTTAGATAAGCCCGGTTCTTCTACTCTTCTTTGTTCTATTTTTCCATCTATCCCTTTCGCTTTAAGTTGCCTGCTTGAGGCATGCCATAAACCTAGCACGCAAGCTCAACACATTAAGATCTACGACCAGCGAATGCCACTTGTCTGAATCCCAAGTGTAGGCCCCAGCCTACAACCAGAGTGAGAATCCCACTCCAACACCTAGTGGACCTTTTAAAGAGGATTTCAGATAAGTTTGACTTCACATTTAAAACCTTTAAAGTACACCGTTTTTTATTGATTTGTCTAAAATAACATATTACATCTTAAACAAAAAAAAAAACAAAATAGTAGACCACATTAATTTAGATACTTAAATTTTTAATTTAAATTGTTAAATTTTGTTAAAGCGGTGTAATAATGTTTGCAAACGTTAAGCGCTAGAGTCTTTTATGTTTTCTTTTTACTAACATCCATTTTTTGAAATCAAGTGAAAGTTCCTCTTAAATAAAGAACACGCATATTTTATACGTTGTCTTTTTTATTTTGTGTTGGAATCTGTTTGTTTTGTTTTAGTTTACCTAGAGGAACTATCCTTCTGTAGTTTACCACCACTATTTATAGCTTTAGGTGGCGCCCATAGGTACTTATGCCTTTTTAGTGGTAAACTATAATAGGAGGGCTAACAAATTGTCAACTTAGTAATTTCTGGTACTAATACAGGAGTTAAAGGAATGTTTAGGTTACTCAATCCACTACCCACGTGCCCCGACTGACATTGAGCTAGTTAGAAGGTATTTTGCCTTAAAACAAAGGCTAATTAAACATCTTTAATTAGGCAATCTTAAAATGTACTTTTAGCCCAATTAAGTTACAACACGAATGACTTAATGTATTCTTCTATATACTTTTTGGTTACATTAAATCACTTTAATGCACATATCTTAAAAACGGTGGCTGAGAGCCAGTCTAACAAAGAAAACCTTTTTGTGTAGAAAGCATAGGAGAATTTACTGGTTAAGTTAAATGGTACATACAGAGTAGCACAAAAAGTTTGGACGTAGTAGTGTAGGTAGCGTCCTCAAGTTAACTTCTAAAAATTAACATCAGGTATGAATAGCTCATATAAAAACCCCTTGATACCGAGTTTTATTACCATATTCAAAATTTATTAAATTATATCGATATAATTTAAAAATATTTTTAGAACTTTGACACCCTGTATCTCAGTTAATATTAACTTTTGTACAAAAGTAAGTTTAGTTAAATCGAAATATTTTAACGTCGTAATTCTTCAGTTAAATTTTGGCCCATTACTTAGGGCCCACCCTGTATATGCCCCTTAAATGATGGTTTCAAAACGGGAGTTGACTTTTATAACATATGGACTAGAGCAAAAAAAAAATGTTTTTTGATTTTGCATACGGCTGTATAGTTTCTATTTTCTAAATTTGTCTTTTAATTTATAAATATTTAAAATAAATAAATAAACATATTTTAGAACTAAAAATACTTTTGAGTAGTTTGTCTCGGTCACATGTCATAAATTTTTATAACGCAAGGCATTACAACTATTATTATTTTTGAAAATATAGCCTCTTCTATTAATTTAGAAAAGATAATTTTTAGGGCCACTCTGTACATCTAAATATTTTTGTAAAAATGTATTTTCTTACCTATTCTCAAAAAATCACTTTTTTCGTAAATTTAATAATTAAAAACTTTCCCATTTGTTAAGAACTTTTGAAGGCACGCTGTATAACGAAATTACACAATTTATATAATATAAATGCTTGGCACAAGCATTAGGTACTTATTATTACTTAGTTAAAAATTAAGAAAACTTTTGCCAGATTTTCAAATTTTGTTCTACACATGTTTTTTTGATTTTTGAAATAAAATGCCTTATTTATTTTTATTGAAATAAATTGGGCGGATAAAATTTTCAAAATTATGTTTTTATTTTTGCTTAGATAAGACCCGTTACACCTTCATCAAAGGTCTGTTAAAATTATTTTAAACCGCTAAAGCTGTGCTTACAAAATTTGGTATACGGAGGATTTTAGACATGCCTAATTGGACAGTGGTATCAGCACTGTTGCCAGATATTAATGAAACTGTAGTGTTGTCATATTTTAGTAACTATAAAACTAAAATTTCAAAGTGTAAATACCAATTAAGTACAGAGTGGTGCAATTTTGACTGTTTTAACAGGAAACTCGTATTTCCTGACCAGACAGAAAAAAATTGACATATGTGTCTTGGGCTCGATTTTCTAAATTAGATGAATGATAAAAACCGCATTCCGAATTTTCTATCGGTATCCCAGTTACCGTGCGTTTTTTATTTTTTTAAACTTTCCAAAACGGTGTAAACATTCTTAACGCACTTTTTGAGTAGAATCCATTGGACTACTTGGATTTTAAAAAATTATTTTTAGTTTCGTTGAAAATATATAAAGCCTATTTTGTTTAAATATAAATCATAGTTGGCCATGATTTAAAAAATTGCTTACTTTTTGCTCTTTCCAATGATACATTATTATTCATACTTATCTTTGAAATTGAGCGAGATATTTTGGTTTTTTTAATTTTTGCTGTAGTAGGCCATGGAAAAAAATTGGCACTTGTTAAAGTCAGGTAAATAGCATACCAGTTGTTTAATTTTTGCTAAAGTTGGCCATGCAAACATGTCAACTATCAAACGCAGAGTAAAAAATAATGCAAATAAATTACAAACTTTATATTTATAAACATATTATAATAAAAAAGTTGGCCTAAAAAATTAAACGAGTTTAAATAAAAACCAGAACCTATGCAAAAACTTAATTTAAAGTAGATGTTTAAAGTTGGCTCCTTCTTCCATAATACATAATAAACACCTTTTTTCCACTGCATTACAAGCGTTTATTAGTTCAACAGGTCTAATCGCACCAAAAGCTTGCCTACTTGCTACTCTTCCCGTGTTTCGATAGTGATTTTTTTAAAAACTATATCCTTTAATCTTCCCCATAAAAAAAAATTAATGGTGTTAAGTCGCAGGACCCAGCAGGCCATAGTATGGATCCACTAGTACCAATACATTTATCTTGAAATTCTTGATTCAAAAAATCAGTTGTAATTCGTACGTTTTGCGGAAGGCAACCATCTTGCTGATAATGCATATTTCGAGCCTGCGCTAATGGCAAATCTGTTAAAAATGGAACAACATATTTTTGTACAATATCCACATAATCTTGTGCGGTTAAACTTTCATTAAAAATTGGGGACCCAAAATCGACCACCAAAAATCCCAACCCAAATATTGAAACCTTGCCGTCCTTGTCTGTTTACCGGCACTATAACATGCGGGTCTTCTGAAGCCCAATAATATAAATTATACATGTTATATATTTCTGAAGTATCTATTGGGTTTCATCTGTCCAGATAACGTTCATATGGAAGTTATTGTTCAATCTGCACTAATTTATATACCACTCATAAAATGTAACCCTTTTTGGAAATCTCCATTCTAAAGATGATGAACTTTTCTTACTCTGTACGGTTTAAATTTGTGCTTTTTAAGGGTTTTTTAAACTTTAGTTTTCTTAACACCCGTTACCTCAGTTACCGATCGATGAGGCGTGTTAGGATGGTCTTAAACCTCACCTAATATATTTAGTTCCTGAATTTTACTTTCATCATCAACTGCATACGTTCTTGGTCTCGGCTTCTTGACACTTCCTGTTATGTATTATTATTAAATTCTTTATTTAGCAAAAGTACTAATTATACTATTTAAAATAATTAGTCTGCGATCTTAGTTTTTATAATGACGACACAAAGTTAACCATGCATTGAAGCTTGTAAAAATAAACAGGCGGAGTATATATTTTTCCTACGACCACTTGTGAAAATAGCAAATAGCACACTGGTTTCATGCATAGAAAATGCGTTATATCACACTAGTGTTGCAAAGTACTTTACGGCACTAGTGTTGCAAAGTACTTTACAGCACTAGGGTTGCAAAGTACTTTAAAACACTCATGTGATATATATTATGATGTCATTCTAAAAACTCCTATTGGTTTTGCAAGTGGCATATTTATTGTAGTGACAGTAAAAAAACTTTTTACTTACTTTAAACAGTAGAACCCAAATTAGTGAAAATCATCTTATTAACGTTAAGTTACTACGTGTACTCAAACAACTAGTTAAATCTTTTTTTAATCCCTTAATTAAATATAAGGCTAATACACACTTTATAAATCCACTTTCTTTTATTCATTCATAAATAGAATCAGACCCTTCCAACGTTGCCAAATGCTTCTCATATTTTGCATGGTATAACTGACGTTTAGTAGTCATTTTTTCTTACTTTTAGGACTTTAGGTTATGCATTTACAATCTTCATGTTTTTTATATTTTTCTTAAAAATATGAGGAAAAAATATAATTTTTACTTAATTTTACATGTGATGTTCAGTTTCATTAACTTGTTTTACCAATTTTACCCCACCCAGCACCCCTTTTCACTCCCCGGTCCCGTAAGTTTGTTTACTGATATTTTTTTAAACGGAATATTTTGGATATGCGCCAGTTACGTTTTATTTAAAAGAGTGTCTAAAATATGTAAGTATTAATAAACTTTAAAAAACCCTTAAAATAGCAGAAAACCGTATTAAACTATTACCGCTATTACCTAACCAAACCATACAATTTTTATTAAGCCTTTTTAAATTCCAAAATGATAAAAGTTATAAAATGCTTCTAGGTAGGTGATTTTCGATGTAAAAATATTATCAAAACAGTATAATATAGCAGTGAGGAAAAGTAAAAAAATCACCCTAGTGTTGCAAAGTTCTCAAATGTTTTTTATTTTTTCTGTAAAGACAAACTTTATTTTTTTTTTTGATGAATGATTTGTGGTCGTAGGAAAAATAGTGTACAGTACTCGTGTGAAAATGACTTCACTCGTGGGTTTGTCGCACTCGTGCTACAATATTCCCACTAGTGTGAAATTAATCATTTTCCACACTTGTAATGTAATATACTATATTTCTCTGTAATTAATAAGCCATTATTAAGACGCAATATCAATTTTAGCAATCTTATGGGACTGTTGCACAAAATTAATATTTCCAAAATTAATAAAGATAGCAATAAAATGTGGTGTTTTTGTTAAGTTCTTTGAAGGTCTTTTTAATGATTATAGAATATACAAGGTGTTGCATTTAAAAATATCATACTTTTGTCCCACCATGTATATCTTCAGGGATAATCAAAATTTGATAAATAATTTGTAAACTACAGAATTTTATATATATATATATATATATATATATATATATATATATATATATATATATATATATATATATATATATAAATAAAAAGTAAAGAGGGTGTAAATTTATAATGGTCTTGAGGTACAGAATCAGCCAGTCAATTATACACATAGGCAATGCGTGGAAAAGAGACAGTCTAAAGCGAATGCAGGGCAATAAATATGGGTGACTAATAGCCCTTGTTTTGTTATTGTATTACTGGCCGATAAACCATTAACTATTGCTTATACAGTATACAAAAACTGTTAATATTTTTTTATTAACGAGTAGTACTAATTATTTTTGGATCATCAGGATCTTGGATGTTAAAAGCATTTATATTTAGCTCTATTGCCGAAACTCAAGGTTCAAACAGTTACTGTAGGTAATTCATGCAAAGTAAAAACGATCTGTTTTTATGCTGCAGCCACACATTGGGCGAAGTTAGGGCCAAACAATTTGTTGAAACATTTGACAAACCATTTGTAAACAAGCGGACTCGAGCAAAGTTACGCCATTCAAGACGAATGTAGACGAACTACCCGTCCACACAATTGGTGTTTGCCAAAGTTTGTCATAGTTGGCCCAATGTGAGGCGGCGGCAAATAATTGCAGTTCTAAGTATGATAGCCTATTAGTGAATTTACGAAGTCGCCCTAGTGCGCACTAAGCTCGAACTCTGGGAGTGCAGAACAAATTTTTATATTTAGGCAAAAGACTTCTTTTGCCGAGCAATAAATGTGCGTGTTCAATGAATTTGCTCGCACTCCGAGCAATCAATTTTTGTATTTACGTTGCTGATATTACACTTGCGAAATTCAAGCTTTTGGAACTGTTCTTTTTGGCGGTGTCGCAAAAGGAAATGAACGTCCTAACCTAAAAATTATAATATTATTTCTCTTTCCGTGTGCTAGTCGATTTTTATGTGACATAATTAATATTTCTTAGAAAGAATAGTGAATTGGGAAACTGCATATATATAATAAAGTAAAAAAATAAAATAAAAAAATAATAAAAGGTACAGAAAGTTTATTTGTAAGGTCAAATTTTGTGATAGATCGGAGAGATCAAATTTAGCTTAAAACTCTATTCACGCGATACTTTAAACGGGCTCGGAAACCATGCGCATTTTTCGTTTCGCTCTTGCTCTTACAAAAGCAACTCGGCACCAAGTTGGTTCGAATTTTAATTGAACTGGTGCAGAGCGAAATTAGAATTGCTCGCTCCAAGTGCCTGTTTTATAAATTTACGAATTAAGAAATGAATTTGCTACAAAATTATAATATTAATCGTACCCATTATAAAAGACTTAAAAAACTTAAAATTACTTTTAAATTCTTACAATTTAGGCACAATTGGAACTGATATAAATGGTAATAGACAGTTAAAGCAAGACCAAAGACGTTGACGTATGTGACCGACGTAAACGCAGAAATATACGTTACGTTGTTCCCGCTCCTATAAAGTTAAAGCAAAACGGCAGACGTAGACGACTGACGACTTAGCCTTACTTTTTTGGAGTTTTTGTAAACGGTGTTGCTAAAAATTAACTTCTAGGACAATCAACAACAACCTTTTTAACATATATAACCTCATTTATTGGTTTATATATTAAAATCAAAACATTCAAACAATTAGCTATCGGTATCTAATCGTGTCCGTTTGGTTCAATAGGTTGGAATATTCGGCTCGTTAGATTGCGTTTTGGACGTACGAAGAAATCCTTAGCGTTGCGTCGGACGTAACTCCTTACGACGAGAAAATTTATAGTGCGCAGTACAGCTGTCATGTGATAGGGAGACGTTTACATCCCCGACCTTGCTTTTACTGTCTAATATACTACCTGTCATTTCTCTTAATTTTATTGGCGGTAAATTTCAATGATGTGTGGCCTTACAAATCTATGATTTTGGAATATAATTATTTAGTAAACTTATTATCATTTTCACTAAATATTGAACCAATGCTAAAAATGGAAAATTAGGTTTTTGTTCACAGATTGCTGCACTGTGTGCCGGACAAATCCGCAGTACAAATACGTATGTAAGTACGCCGCTTAAATCTTTATGTTAAATAAATCATCTACTTCTATTTGCGTAAAGGATAAAAACTTATTTTGATGGCAACGAACAGACACAAACCTATTTATAATTTACTTATGGCAAACAATCATAAGCAAAGGATGTGCACCAACCGACAGTCTAGTCCTTTTTAATTGTTTATTTTTTTAACCCAACCTATTTTTAATACTTAAGACAAAAGAAACTATATTTGGGTTTTTGGGTAACATATCTTTTGTTAAACGACTTATTTATATTATTATATTATTTGGTCAATTTAAATAGTTTTTTGCAAGATATAATTTTTTTAATATATTTTTTTAGTATACAATACAACCGGTGGTCGGAAACTGGGTCTGTTTTCACACATTTGTTGAAGGTTGGGATGATGATACAATGTTCTGCGCTGGCATATCTCTTAAGGACAACTGTGTTGTAAGTTTTTATAGTTGGAAGTAATCCCAGTGAATATTTTAACGTTATACCCTGCCTTTTTTAATCAGATAGACAAAAATTGCCTTGGAATTATTGCTTAACTGTGCCATTTGTTTTTATGTATGACGAAAATGCGTTATTAGTTATATTTAGTTGGTAATAAATTTGTGACGAAAACTAAATAAAAAGTTTATTTACTAGGTTTTCAAATTTAAAATACTACTAGTTTTTATAATTTAAAAGCAATTTTTCAAATTTTGTTATGAAAAATCCTACAATACACACTAAAACTCAACTGCAAGATTATATATTTAATTAAAAACGTTTAACTGCTAAATACTTATATAAAATGTATGACACAAGAAATGTTGTTACATTTAAGCCGTTTCTTCACATAATCTCTAAGACTGCGAAGACTCAATATAACTGTAATGAGGAATTAAAATTGTCAGTAGTTATTTATTAAAATATGGTATACAAGATATAAGTTGGGGCTCTGATCATCATCTCAAGTAATTTTTTGTCGGACTTTTTTAGTTTTTGAGTTATGAAGCCCCATTCTTTCTTAACCTCAAAACTGCATACACTTTCATAAAATGTCTTCTTCTTAGAAATGGGTACACCCAAAATAAGAAAAATACACTGATCCGTCTTTTTAACAATTTTTTTAAATTAAAATCACCTTTAGAACCGTATTCTTAATTGATTTATGCCTTTAAATATAACCAAAGACAATTGTAGTTTCAGTATAGACTCCCAAAATAATGCTAAATTTTTGGCATCAGTTTAAACGCTGGCTTGGCTGAATTTATGAAGCGGCAAATTATACGTACTGTTTGAGTGTGTACTCGATGGATACCCGCTTCATAAATTCCACGAAGCGAGCGACTAAATATTTAGCATTGTTCTGAGTGTCTATATATAACCAAAATTTACTACAGATATTTCACACATGAATGGCAGAATACCTCTTTTAAACAGCATATTAATGTAAAGAATGCATAGATATATTTTTTAATATTATATTTAAAATGTATATTTGGAATGATGTCGCTTAGCAAAAGCTATTGGACAGTACCCCGATTTTAATTATTTTTTGCATGCAGTCTACCAAGATTTTTTCTACTAATCTTATTTTAACTATATTCTCCTCGCAATTCTCAAAAGTGTGGGCCTAGGTCGCCAATATTATTAAAACATGTAAAAATCATGTTGTTTTTTATATGTTTAAAAGTATTGGTTCGACAATTTAGTGTAAAACTTAAGAATTGCTTGTAAAAAAGGGGAATATAGAGTAGTTGATGATTTTTTGCATGCAGTGTACCATGGCTTTTTCTATTCATCTTATCTTATTTTTCCTTTCTTCGTCCTTCTTTTGCGAGCTATTTTTAAATTTTACACTAAATTAACAATAATCTATAAACACCTTTAAAATACCTGTTTTAACATTTATTTGCACATTTTTAATTAAATATTGGGGCGCGCGGCGGTCCTTCAATAAATGAGCGGTACGGAAAATTCATGCCAATCCAAATTTCTGTAGGCTTTCCAACAGTCAGTGGCGCAATGAGAGAGGGGCTTAGCCCTCCCAAAACTACAATTACTTCCCCCAAACCTACATAGACTTTAAAACATATTGTGTTTTTCGGCAAATATATCCTATAAAACTATAAATAAGCGACTAGTTGCGCCACTGCTATCGTTTTAATGAGATTGTTGTATGGTTTTAATTAGGTGTATGTTTAAATGTTAGGTTTGAAAACAAATACTAAAAATACCCCTGGACTGCCTCTATTCATACCCCCGAATACCCATTTATCCTCAATAATTTAAAACTTTTCCAATTTTCTTTGCCTGATTTTAGCTACATTGATTTTCACGATTTTTTCAAGCCCACCTAATGTTCTTGATTGTTTATTGCTATTCTGGTCGAATGCAATATAATCTTACAATTTAGTGAAAAAATGTGAAACATAAATTAAGAAACAGGTTTTTCAAGCTGTTTATTAAACATTGTGTAACACTTTAGTGTAAAACTCAAGAATCCTTGCCCAAAAAGGAAAAATATAGTAAAAATAAAATTAACTGTATTAAAAAACTCCAGTAGGCTGCATGCAAAAATTATTAAAATCGGCGTGCTATCCACATTTTTTATAATTAGTTAAGTTAGGTTGTTATTATTAAATTTTTAAATAGATTATAATTTATAGAATTTCTTATGGTAGGTTTACATCTGACATTTATTACATGATATTTATGTCAGACAGAAATTCTGGCTTATGTAAACAATAAAAATTTTTTATCGGACATACATTTTTGACCACAACCACTTGACGATGGCTGAATACATTACGTGTCAAAGCCAAAAACCGAAAATAGAATATAATAGAATACATTTTTGACCGTTTTCAATAGCCAGAATTTCTGTGTGACATAAATTATCATGCAGTAAATGTCAGTTGTAAACCTACCATTATATCTATCATGAATTATACTTAACTATGCATGTCTTCTTGTTTCGCCATTTTCAGAGCATTTCAATTAATTATACGATTTTTTTATAGTTTACCAGTATAAAACCATACTACATTATCATAAAAAATAAGTCAATTACTTTTCTACAAATGCTTAAAGCAAGGGTAAAATATTATTTCTTGCAAAATACTCAAAGCAATATTCAGTATCAATTTAATTTATGCATAAATTATTAAGTTATGAAAAATAAAATTACCTAATTGCTTGTAAAAAATATGATCCACGAAAAAATGTTGATTTTAAATACAGGGTACGCAAAAACTTAAACAACATTTTTTTCTTCAATAGTAAACTACCTTTATTTTTTAATTTTAAGCAAATTACAATTTACAAAATTTATTTGAAATAACATTTTGAAAGACTTTATTAATGTTACAGGGATATCAAAAGTTTAATGAAACTGATCACAAAATTAATTATTTTAAAATTTTATAATAAAATGACCTAAAATACTATTATAATTTGCTTTTTGAACCTGCTTTCTCCAAATTCCTATACAGCACAATTTTCAACTGTAAACAGAATGTGATTAACACGTTTTTGCCAAATTATGAAGTTCAATAATATTTTTTAGTCTTATTTTCATCGATTACAATCATTATTTTAAATAAATTTTCCCAAAGACATTTTACTTAAAAATTAAAAATAAAGGTGGTTTAACCTTGAAAAGAAATAATGTATTTTAAGTATTTGCGAACCCTGTATACAAAATCAATATTTTGTCTTCGTGAATCATATTTTTTAAAAGCAAAATTTTTTATTAAGAGTGATTTTTTTGAAAAATTAAGCTTTTAGTCCATTAGTCTTCTTGTAAACCCCATCCAATTTATAAGTTTTATTTTAATCAAGTTAGTCGTTTTACTTTGCCTATGATGATAAATATGGCAGTTAAAGTATTATTATTTTTTTATATTTTAGGGAGATACTGGTAATCCTTTGTAGTAAATAACACTCAAATAGGAATAGTATCCGAAACGCTTTTAATGTGTGGAGAATTTCCTACAGCCTATGTGAATTTAACTAGCTATATGGATTTCATCAACTTATTTGTATCTTCTGATTCTGGATAAATAAAACAAAAATAAAGTTTTGTTTCACATTTTTAAAAAGTAATAAAATGATTTGGCAAATATGTTTTTTTATTCACCCTCGTTAGAAGTACCAAAATAGTAATGTCATACCCTTAACAAACTGAGTATTTCAGTGAAAAATGTAAAATAATAGTCACACTTGACTAGATAAAAATTGACTGTAAAAATAAACTTTGGTATGTGTCCCAGGGTCCAGAGAAATGTAAAGATAAAACTTTTTATTAACTACTTACCAGAGTGGTAAAAATTTATTTATTGGTTACTTGCAATTGTACTTCTTAGTTAAAAAAAAACACATATCTTATCTTAGAGAAAAAAAGCAAAATCAAAGATACTTACATAATCGAAGCGAATTAAATAATCTTAGTAGTCTATGTCATATGTATACCTAATATGTTTCCGAGTCTCTTTTATACTAACCTGTTGCTTTATTTAAGTGCAACTAGACATTTTCTAGTAAATGCCTAATTAGTACTACTATAAAAAATAATCTCTATATATGGCATCTTTATATTATTGGTCAGAGTGTAAAAGTAATTTTTTTCTAATCGGATGAAAATCTACATATTTTGCAATACATTTTCTTACCTCCAAGGTCGTTATTGCTGTAGCTAAAACCTGCTATTTTAGACACATATATATACTTAATTACACGAAAGAACAGCAATATATTAATTATGGCTGGTTTTTGGGCTCGTAAGTAATTATGTACCAAAAATAAACTAAATAGCTGACTATTCTATTAGTAAATCTTACAATGAAAGGTTATTAATTACATGTTATTGTAATATTTGTCACTCTGACAGTGACAGAATTATTGAAAAATAATTATAACCAAAATATTATTTTTTTCTTTACTTTTAATCGTTAATGAGTTTATTAGCATACTGTTAATGGAATTAAAATTTGTTAAACTTTACAGGGTGTTTCATTTAAAAACACATACTTACAATTAAAAATCTGTTTTTGAGACACTTTGTATAATAACTGGTACTGTCAATAAAAAGAGTGGATCCGAATATAATTTTCCCATTGTAATTTTATTTTTGTATCTTGTACAGGGGCAGAAGTTATCTTGTATATAAATAGAGTTGGGACACCTTGTATATTATTATTTTAAAATTAGTTTTAAAAGCTACAGTCTACAAATAAAAATATGTTTTGTGATTTTAAATAAGTATATGGTGTAGCTAAGTAGTCCCTTCCCAAAAACCAAACTCTCAGATTTTGTACACCTGCTTTATTTTTAAAAATATTATTAAAATGTTTTTACATTATAATTTGTTAAGTATTAAATGGTCGGCGAATATTTTTTTGTCTAATTATTTTTAATAATAATAAGCCTTTTTAAAATTACTTACTTGGCAGTCGCAAAGGTCCTAAGCGAAACATATTTGGTTTTAAAATTTTTATTTTTTAACAAATTGTGAAAAATATGAACGTTTATATCGCAATGTTTTTGAAGCTTTAGTCGGTTCTCTTAAAATATATGGTAGCTTAGTAACTTAAGGGTCCGATACTTCGGTTTTTGAGTAGAAGCAAATGCTTTATACAGTGAATAAAGTATGTCAACATTAGTAGATTTTTGAACAGACCCATCTCAAAAAGTCCTGCTGGCACCCCCCACCCCCCTTAAAGTTGGTTAAGGGATTGATATAGTTTTTTCTAATATCTTCTAAACGGTAAATGATAAAAAACTGATTTTAGTGTCGTTAGATAGAGCACAAAATTCTGCAAAACAGTAATAATTAAAATTGTATTTTTGTTTATTACGTAAGAATTTCCAATATAAAAAGAGTTGGAGGGAGCATCCGCAAGGCATTTTTACGATATATCTTCCAAACCGTCTACCAAACAAAAAAATATAAGACACAAAAAATGAAGGCCAAAGTGTTCCCTGTCGAATGGTGTATAACATTATACTATTTTTTTTTAAATTAAAGCTACCAGTGGCGTACAAAAGTAGCACTACACCACTATAGTACGTAGTTAAAAACAGGAAATTTTTAATGTTATACTTTTTTTGTTTTCAGAATATTTCTCATTTTAGTTATATTAATTGGTAATATTACCTTATTGCGCAAAATAGTAATAATAAAAATAATATTTTTGTTTTTTGGTAAGAACTCTACAACAAAAAAGTCGAAGGGGAGTATCCATACGGCACTTTTTACCATATATCTTTTAAACCATTAACAAAAAAAAATAAACAACATAAACGACAAACCACAAAGTTATCATTTAGACTATTATCTTTTAAAATAAAACTACCAGTGGCGTACCAAATTAGTACTACACCAGTAAAGTACCTAGAAATCGAAATATTTAATGTTATTCTATTAATTTTAAAAGATTATTTTTTACTTTAGATTTATTAATTAATAATTATACTTTACATTTTATTTACCTATTTCGTTTGTTTTATAATTTGATTCATTTATATTTTTAAATAAATAACAACAGTATTATAATAACTTTTTATTATAAAGATAACAACAAATATGGCTTATACAGTGTGTCCCAGGATAGGTGTTACAAGAGGACAAATTTACCAAAAATTTTGGAATTTTTAATCGTCCTTTTGAGAAACTGGTCGCATGTTCTAAAACTAATAAATACAAAATTTTATTTCAATTGCGTAATATATAGGGCAAGTTATAACTAAAAATATGAAAAATGACCAAGAATAAAGTACCTTTATTTTTTAAAATAGGACAAAATTCTATAGGTAAATCTTGTAGAAAACTAAATTTTATGTCAAAATTTAAAGTTAAACACGTTAAGTAAAAAAAAATATTTTTGTCAATTTTTTAACTCGCCCTATTTAATACCAATTGAAGTAAAGTTTTGTATTTATTAGTTTTGGACTATGCGACCGGTCTGCCAAAAATTTCGTTTTAAAACAAAAAAACATTTTTGTTCCATTTGTCCTCTTGTAACATCTATCCTGGGACACACTGTATATAACATCAATAAAAAACAAACACATTATTACACAACCTAAAATACCTAATTACAACATTCCGCACACAAACATAACCTGGTACATTTTAAACATTTTTAAAAACATTTACAATTTGTGCCACAAATCTTACATTTACATTTTAATAGTGTATCAGATGATATTTTTTCATTTTTAAAGTGGTCCACAGTTGTGTCCATTTAGTATTCTCTAAAATCCATCCCCATTCAGATGGACATGGAAGTTCAACCACTGGTCGGCAGAGATTACCCCAAACAAATCCTGCTTGATAAATGAATTGATTAATGTGAAGTGCTAAAGCATTCATTGTTGGGGGTAAATTCTCAACCGTTCGGTTTTTTGGGCAAAGAGTTGCATTCGACAAATATCAATGTTGCTACTATCAGAATGTTTATCGTAAATGGTTACAACGAATTTTGAGATCACACTTAATTGCCGAGATGAAGGTATTTTTGAATGCTGCAATAAATCAATGAAAGTAGCTGTAACTTTCGGAAAAGATTCCCAAGCTTCCCAACACTTATTTTTCTTTCCCATAAAAGGAGGACGTGGTATCGCAACCGGTTAGTGAATGAAAAAAAATTGAGCTAGACTTTTTTCATTGATTTTTTTAGCAATTTCGATACACGAAATATGTCTTACATTTTTACCAGTACCAAACTCAATCCACACGTCTTGATTTTAATTTTTTTACTGGTAATTGTTTTTCCGTGTAATATGATTATTTATTATTACTAGTATGCAGAATTAGAAATAATTATAAATTAATAAAACTAAAGTAAAAAATATTTTAAAAAAAATTAAAAGTATAACATTAGAAATTTCTATTTTTAGGTACTATACTGCTGTAGTGCTACTTTTGTACGCCACTGGTAGCTTTTTTACAAGATAATAGTATAATGTTATACACCATTCAATAAGGAAAACTTTGGCCTTTATGTTTTGTATCCTATATTTTTTTATTTGGTGGATGGTTTGATATATCGTAAAAAGTGCCGTGTGGATGCTCCTCTCCTTTTGTGCTCTATCTAAAAACACTAAAATCAGTTTTTTATCATTTACCGTTTAGAAAATATTAGAAAAAAACTATATCAATCCCTTAACCAACTTTGAGGGTGGGGGTGGGGGTGCCAGCAGGACTTTTTGAGGTGGGTCTGTTCAAAAATCTACTAATGTTGACATACTTTATTCACTGTATAAAGCATTTGCTTCTACTCAAAACCGAAGTATCGGGCCATTTTTGAACAATAAGTCACTAAGGTATGGTGTTCGAGTAAAAAAGTCATTGGTGTTCGACTTATATTTTGACCCATTTTGACCACAAATAACTTTAAAATAATCGACGTTATTACGATGCGATTTTTGCAGGAATTTTTTGATTTTTATAAAAGTTATTTTATTATATCCTTGCCATTCGGTTACAATATTCCGCTAACACAAAAACTAATTGGACGATTTTTAAACATAGGGCAACTTTATCATTTTAAATGGAACACCATGTATATTTTCCTACATTCTTAAAATCAAAGCTCTTCTTTCTGGTTTACTAACAAAAGTTTTTAAAAAAACTAATTTATCCTTAATGCAACTTTTACTTTCCAATATTTAAAGAAAGAACATAACCTAAACTTGTTAAATGGACAACACTGAAAACATCGAAGAAACTGGAAACAATAATTACAATTAAAAATATTACTGATCCAAAAATAGCCAGTCAAACTTTAAAAAAGCAGTCTTTTAGAATGACAGGCGGTTGTTTTAACAATATTATTTACTAAAGGTATAAAGGTATTGTACTAGAAACGCATAATAAAGAAGACCAAATAATCTTAGCAAAGATCTGAAAAATAAAGTGACATAAAAATAAAGTCATCTGTAAGCACTAATCCTATGTCTATGGTAATTGGTTAGAAAAGGGGATGACAAACGAAGAATTTTTGAAAGAAATCATTCGTATAAAGGACGAAATAGAAACAGAACTAGGATATGAAGTGAAAAACAAAATAAAGTTATAGCAAAACAACAATGCAGAAATCCAAGTAAAGGAAACTGGATCCTCCAGTTATTACCTAATATTACCGAATGGTAACTTAAGAAATAAAAACTCCCATTTATTTATATGGTGGGAAAGTTAAAGTGAAGCTCTGAACTGAGGCAGCACTCTACAAGAGATATTAAATGTATAGTTTACCAAATAAAATTAAAACAGTATCAAAGCCATATAAATTTACACAAGCTGAACCCAATTTTTTATATACAATTTCAAAAGTAGAAAGTTAACCTATACAAAATATAATTTAATATGTATTATTCATTCAAATGTTTACTTAATAAAAAACAAGACCTATCGCATAAATGATTTTCTTAATACACACAAAAACTGCGATGTACTTTGTATCACTGAACATTGGAAATAAGAGAAAAAATTAAAAAATTGGCTCTTAACGACTTCAACTGATATCAATGTTTTGTTGAGAAAAATGAAAACATGGAGGAACACCAGTGTATTAAAGGAAAAGATTTAGGTGCAAACTAGGAAAAACTAAATAAGTTATCAGTGAAGGAGATTTTTCAATGTGGCAGTGGAATGCAACTTTGAAAAGGAAAAGATAATAGTAATATCTGCATATAAGCCACCAACGGGTAATATAAAAATGTTTCTCAACAAGATGAAAAACTGACAGCAGAAATATTTAGTGAAAATAAAAATATTGTTCTAGCGGGTCCTTTAATATAGAATTACTTAAATATGAGAAAATAGGAACCGAATTTGTGACAATGATGACCTGGTTTAATTTAATTTTATCAATATTTTCAAATACAAGAATATAAACATCCTCTGCAACTTGTATAGACCTTTGTAACTGCTTGTGCCATAGAAAATTTTATTTTAGATTCCACATCACAAAAATTGTGCTTAAAACACTTGGCAAATCCAACTTGCCCGAATATAAAAGAATTTTCTCATATATAAATAAAAATTATTTTTGTGCTGCTAGGTCAAGACTGGATAAATATTTATATGTTTACTAGAAAAATTACGTAAATACCCAATGTAGTATCATTTTAAGTACATATAAACTCAATTTTAAAACAGAATTTTTCCCTTAAATTAATTATTAATAATTATAAATATTAGAGCTGATGTGACACGTCCAGAGTTAGTAGAATGTAAACGTAGGTTAGATATTTTATTAATTTTAAGTGATAATAATATAAAAATAAAAGAGACTATAAAAGCACTAAAAAGGAATATGACAACATCTTAAAAAATCATACTAGAAGTTACGAAAATAGAATCACTTATTTAGACAATAATACAGTGTGTCTACGTAAGTTGGCGGCATATAA
The DNA here is from genome assembly GCA_014170235.1 of Listronotus bonariensis. Taxonomy (NCBI): domain Eukaryota; kingdom Metazoa; phylum Arthropoda; class Insecta; order Coleoptera; family Curculionidae; genus Listronotus; species Listronotus bonariensis. The sequence goes on along the minus strand of JACEGR010007290.1, from coordinate 4,304 downwards.
GAAACTTTTTCATTATTAATTTTACGAAAAAAGTTATTTGTTATAGAAAGTTCGGCATGGTCCAAGACCTAAATGCAATTATCAGATATCAAATTTTGTTAGTCATGAACGAGGTTTGGCCAAAAATGTAATTTTTGCTTAAGGGTAAAGTACCTGTATATTTGCTATTATCGCAAATTGTTATAAAGAAAAGATGTTTATTATTAAAAATTACCTTTAAATTTGTAATTTTGTTCATTTCTAAAAGAGATTTTTGTTTAATCTTTTTTTTCTGCGAATATCGAGAAAATTTAAGTTTGTACATAAGTGCATTCATTGTACATTCTTTTGTTGTTGTCCTATGACTTTTTATTTTATGAAATATAGTGCGATAATGTACAAACCTATTTTTTTACCATTATCGCAGAAAAAAATAATATCTTTTTTTTTTTTGAAACGAACAAAATTGCATATTTGGAAGTAATTTTTAATTCTAAACATCTTTTCTTCATAACAATTTAATACTTTACTTTAGAGCAAAAATTATATTTTTGGCCAAACCATTTTAGGTTTTGGACCATGCAGAATTTTTTTATAAAAATACTTTTTTCGTGAAATTAATAATAAACAAGTTTTCCATATGCCGCCAACGTACGTAGACACACTGTATAAAATTAATATGGGCTGTTACTAAAGAAATAGCCAAAAATATAGGCAATCAAAATAAAATACAGTTAGAGGTTCAATGTTTGGTACAGGGATCACAGAAACTGCTGCAGCTATGGAGATGTTTACATGGGGAAATAATTTCATAAATGTAAATAATTATCGGGGGTTATTACACAAGTGCATCAGAATCATCAATAATTTTGCTTGAAAGCATATTGCCTAAAAAGCTACTAGAGTTCATTTTTATATTTTGGCGAAAGAGCCCAACTCCGAAGCAGGAGAGCTCTTTTGCCAAAATGTGAAATGAACGGGAGTAGTTTTTAAATGGCAATACACTTGAAAGCTAAATTATCTAATTACTTTGATGCACGAGTGTAATTTAGGGAGAAAATTATTCGAAGAAATAAAATTATCAAATGAAGGAATAATAATAAACAACTCCACAGAATCAGTGCCGAAACGAGACATTTTTATACAAAAATATTTACAAAATTTATGAAATGCTAAACTGACATATTAAATAAACAAAGCTGTTGTAAGAATGTAGTTGTCAAACTAAACAATTAAAAACATGACAGTGAAATTTACGATTTTTACCATGTAATTATCGCTGTAATCAAGCGATAATTGTCGAGTAAACAAATAGGTGAGTTTAATTTTCGGGGTAATTACACGAGTGCATCAAAATTATCGATAATTTTGCCTAAAAACATGTTGCCAAAAAACTACTAGAGTTCATTTTTATATTTTGGCGAAAGAACCCACCTCCGAAGGAGGAGAACTTTTCGCCAAAATGTAAAAATTAACGAAGGCAAAACACTTGAAAGCTAAACTATCTGATTATTTTAATGCACGAGTGTTATTTAGGAAAAAAATACTCGAAGAAAGTGAAACTATCAAATAAAAGAATAATAATTTTAAACGATTTATTTAACAATACAACAAAACCCAATTCTAAAAAAAACTAATAATTCTTGTGGTTGTCAATTCAACAATTAAAAAAATGACAGTGCAATTTTCGATCTCTACTATGCAATTATCCCTGCAATTAAACGATAAATGACGAAACATACAAGTGCAATTTTCTTCTTATTAAAAAGGTTAAATTCGATGTTTAATGTAAGAGAGAGTAAACTTGCATTTTTTAAAATGAAAATCGTAGGCTATGACATAAAAGGCATTTTTAAAAGCTTTTTAACAAGATATACTTTAAATAAAAATATAGTAACCTACTCTTAAACATAAATATTCTTACCTTTGTATTTTGTAATTTAGCTACTTAGATAATTAGTTCAATGATTACAGCAACAGTTACAAAATATTTTTTAAATTAAACATGGTCCCTACATATTTAATATACCAGAACTTAATTAATAAAAATATATATGTATACTAGTAGTTAATCCACCTTTAGTTCAATAATTGTTTATTTTTTCTTTAAATCAAGATTTTCACCACAGCTGCACTTTACCTACCATACCATACCATAAAAACATGCCTAAAAGCATAACAACGTGTTAGTGCCCCAACGAACATTGTTTTCAAATGACTACTACCTAGGATTGGCAGAAAACTACACAGAGGCTTTGCCATTACCATCTGTGAGGTGGCGAGCTATTTAAAATCCGGTGCAAAAAATCGAGATTCAAATCCGGGTCTCGGCGGCGAGAGGCGTCTTTGCGGTGAGAGGCTGGTACGTAAGCTCCTACACCACACTTGCCACAATAAAACTTGTTTCATTGATAATGACTTTTTAACCGACTTAAAAAAGAAAAGAGAAGGTCATACAGGATGTTTCTACACAAATGCGAAAAAATTTAGGAGTTAGTGATTTCCCGTTTAAAATAGAGAGTAGTTTGGTTTCTAAAAATGAGGTCAAAAGTCAACCATTCGGAAGACTTCAGGGTACAGAAAGGGCAAAAAAATATCGCTTTTATTTCCTGTCTCCTGTCCACAAAAATATTTGTTTTATAAAAATAAGCTTTCTGAATACCGGGTGTCAACGAATCTATTAGACAAGCCATAACTTATAGAATATTGGACATATTAAAATAAGACTTGGTATAAGTATATGGTATAGAAAGTGGAGAGTTTTCTCGAATTTTTTACTTTTCGGTTACTTCCGGTTTTACCGGAAATTACTCTAATTTTAAAATTTTAAATGGAACGCCATGTATATTTTAACATTTTTGGATTCCTGAGACAATTCTAAATAGCAATTTGACATCTTAAAAGTTTTTACGCTTACTTGATTTTTTAAGAGCCATTTGTAGTATTGCTAGGTGGCTTTGATCCCTTATTTATGACTTTATTTTTATTCCGATTGCAAATAAGTTGGTATCGTTAGATTCACCAAATAATCCTTTATTTGAAAAGTGCTTGTCTAAAAAGAGTTGCCATTAAAAAAAATAGTTAGACATCACCTAGGGTCACTAGAGTAATTTATGCCCAATTATGGCCACCTAGATGCAATAATAAAAATAACTCTAAAAAAATCAAGTAGGCTTAAAAACTTTTTAAAATGTAACATTCTGACTTTAAATTGTCTCAGGAATCCAAAAATGTCAAAATATACAGGATGTTCCATTTAAATAATCAAAATTGGAGCCATTATCGGTCAAACCGGAAGTGACCGAATAATGAAAATTTGCATAAACTCTCCTCTGCTGATACCATTTAGCTATACCACATCTTATTTAATATTTCCAATACTCTAGGAGTTAAAGCTTGTCTAATTAATTCGTTGACACCCGGTATACAGTGTGTCCCAGGATAAGTGTTACAAGACGTCAAATGGACAAAAAATGTTAAAATTTTTAAACGTCTGTTTAAAAAAACTGATCACATGGTCTAAAACTAATAAATACAAAATTTTACTCTGATTGGTAATGTACAGGACAAGTTATAACTTAAAATTTGAAATATGACCAAGAGTAAAGTACCTTTATTTTTAAAAATATAACAAAATTGTAAAAGTAAATGTTATAGAGAATTACATTTTATGTCAAGATTTAAAGTTAAAGAAATATTTAAAAAAATATATATTTTTGTCATTTTTTACATTAGGCATTACCACTTTTAAAAATACTTAGCTTTATGCAGCGGATTAAAAAAATATATATATTTTTAGAATTAATAAATGTTCTTCTAAATTTTGCTCATTATTTAGGCTGCAATGCGTAATGTAAAAAATTGACCATATAAATAAAAAGAAGTGTTGCTTATAAAGTATAGAAGGATTTAAAGGTTTTACTCCAAACGTATGAATAAAGTCAGAGCATTTGCTTACAAGTGCGAGTATTTACTTATAGAAAAGTAGTAGATATGCAATACCGGTTCTAGCTCAATAAGGGTAGTTTTCCCATAAGAAATACATGGGGAAAATTTAAGGTTCGATCTGCAATTTTATCGCCATCCCAACCCCTAACGCAAAATTAGAATTTTTCATGCCCTAAGTCACCACGTGCTGGATAGGGGTAGTTTTCGTAACCATCGATGACGTCATCACCTAAACTCAAAATTGAAACGACCTATAACTTAAAAAAGTTTGGAGCCTGGACCGGGATTCGAACCCGTAACAGCTGCGTGAGAACCCAACGCCATATACCACTAGACTACGAGAGATCTGATAATTAAATGTTAAACGGGGATCAGTT
>JACEGR010007289.1:0-51112 GCA_014170235.1 Listronotus bonariensis | reverse complement strand
GGATGATAAAAAAGTAAAAACATTTAAAAAGATAGATTATAAATCATTGCGCGACACCTTATCTTCTGAAACGTGGGACAACTGTACATCGGTAGAAGATGTGCAGAGCTCCTACTTAAAATTTATTGAAATTTTCAATTTACATTTAGAAAAAGCAACAAAACTATTGCCCTTAAACAGTAAAAATTATAAAATTAAGCCTTGGATTACCCATGGTTTAATTAAATCTGTCAGACACAGGGATGCTCTAAAAAATCTCTAATTAACAACTACTCTGAAGAGCTGAATGAACAATACAAAAACTACCGCAATAAGCTAACTAAACTACTGCGTAAAACAAAAAATGAGTACTATTCAAATAAAATTCTAGATTGTAAAAATGACTATAGGAAAATTTGGCATCAAATTAATGATGCGACAAATCAAAAAACTCATAAGAAGACTATTGATATTATAAAAACTCTGAGGGTTCGGACATTACTGATAATAAACAAAAGGCCGAAATATTTAATAAATGTTTTGCTAATGTTGGTAGAATTATGGCAAAGTCTATACCTAAAACAAGAAAACCTTCCAATATAACCAAAAAAAAGATCCAAAAGACTTTCTTCTTTAATCCAGTCACTGAACAGGAACTTATAAAACATATTGCCTCTTTAAAAAATAATTCTGCACCAGGAGAAGATCAAATTTCCGCTAAAACTATAAAGTATATTCACGAATTCCTCTTAATTCCCCTAAAGCACATTTTTAACTTAACATTTTCTTGTGGTGAAATTCCCAATAGCTGGAAAACTGCTTTAATAATACCGATATTTAAAGGAGGTGATCCAACTGACCCTTCAAACTATAGACCAATTTCGATAATTAGTAATATTGCAAAGATATGGGAGAAATGTGTAAAAAGTAGAATAACACTTTTTTAGAAAACAACAATTTCTTTTACAATAACCAGTTTGGTTTTAGAGATGAAAAAAATACAGAAGATGCAACTTTCTTATTAACAAAAGAAATTATTTCTCTACTTAATAACAATAAAAAATGCATTGCAGTATTTATGGACCTGGCAAAAGCCTTCGATACTGTTTCTCATGATCTATTGCTAGAAACGCTATTTGATGCTGGTATTAGGGGTCAGGCCCTTGATTTGCTGAGATTCTACCTAGGTAATCGCGTGCAAAAGGTTGTGATTGATGGTTCATTTAGCTCCGAAAGAGTGGTAGAAACTGGCGTACCGCAGGGAACGGTGCTGGGACCTCTCTTGTTTCTTGTTTATATGAATGAAATTGGTAACTTGCCAATTAAAGGAACTGTTATCTCTTACGCGGATGATACTGCAATAATTTTTCAAGGTAATACCTGGGATGGAGTATATGAGGAGGCAGAGAGGGGCTCCGCACGGTTCAGTGCTGGTTAAATGCTAGTTTACTTAGTTTAAGTATCCCTAAAACTAAATTCTTAACCTTCTCTATAACCTCCGCTGATCAGCCTATTAGAGAAAATATTAAAATTCATTCTACTTCCTGCGCCGTGCCCGTTAATCTTTGTAAATGTTCGAATATACAAAAAGTTGAAAAAATTAAATATTTAGGTATAATTATAGACCAACACCTTCGTTGGACAGATCACATCTTAACAACAGCTAAAAGAATTAGAAAACTGTACTACAGATTTTACCAACTGCGCAATATCTTAAAACATAAACTCCTTAAAACAGTTTATTCCTCCTTAGTCGAATCTATTCTACGCTACTGTATTGTGGTGTGGGGTGGATCAACGGACAGTGTTTTAAACATACTTAAAGTATGCCAAAATAAGATTCTCAAAATATCATATTTTAAAAATAATAGATACAGCACAGAATTACTATACAAAGAAACAGGAGTTCTTAACCTGCGTGCTCTATACGTCCATTCTTGTCTTCTATTCTTTAATAAATCTAAATATTTATTTACATATCCAGAGCACCAGTATGAAACTCGATCAGTAAAAAATAAAACTTATGTTACGTCATTATTTACTAAAACTCACCTGCAAAGAAATTTTTTGTTTTTGCACCAAAATTTTATAACCTGCTGCCAATATCACTAAAAAAACTTTCTGAGAGTAAAAGAAACTTAAAAATATAAGTTATTAACAAAAAAATTTGTTTTTGAAAATCACAATACTTTTACTAATATAATAAAAAATCTATGATTCTTTTGCAATTCAATTTCTTCTCGTTACCCCGCTCTTTCATTCCTGTTGATGGTCTTGTCCCGCATATGCTTCGCCTCCGTTAGTGTTTAGTTTTTGATTTAGCTTGTAATGTATTACAACAAATTATTATAACTATTTTTTATTAACACCTAGATTGCTGACTTCCTAAGGGTGACAAGTGGTCAAACACAGGCATAGTTCTCTAGTCTAGCTGACCTCTTTCATCCATATAGATATAATAGGATAGATTTAATTTATAAATTACTTTATGTTTAAGCTGTTACCAATAATTAAATTTTGTTGTCTATCTGTATTATTGCTTAACATTGTACTGTATATTTGAAACATATATAATAAAATTTGAATTTGAATAGTGTTAAGCTAGCGTGACCTATGTGTAACTTAAGCGATTTCCTTTTCTGTCTTACTTTAAAAAAATATATTTTGGGTAATTTTCTAAAAATCTGCGGCAACTCCGATTTTAACAAAATTTGGTATATGGTTTTTTTTTTTGAGGCGCTGATCAGGAATCTGAAAAAAAAATTGGCTAAAATTCATCATCAATGTTGAAATTTAAACTAATTCTATTTTTACTTTATTCCTTCTTCTTTTGGTACACAATTCTTGATTTAAAGCTAAAATGGCATACATCGGCTAATGATCCGCCGCGGTATATTTCGGTTGCACTTTTTAGAAAAAAATCCTGAACCGCCGCGCCGCCTGAAATAAAAGCGTAAGGGTAGGTTTTCAATATAATTATCAATTTTAGGCGTTCAACCAATTATAACCGCGGTAATAATTGGTGACAAATTTGACGTATAATACATTAGGTTTGTTTCAGCAGGCTGTCAGAAATGTTTGCAACCGTTCGGATTCTGCGCATATCAAATTTGTTGTTCCAGCAGTGTCATGTTTCTAACATTATACAATTGTTTGTTGTTCCAGCAGTAGTTTTAAGATGTTGAAAACTGTTTGAAACGTTTGCAAACTTTCTTCAAACATTGCTGACAATTTATTAACATAACCTTTCTTGTATTGACGTATAAGCAGTATGGACGCCCTGTTTATTTTTCGTTCCAGCAGAAAACTGTTGCCAACATTTCTGACTAATGTTTGTAACAATTTCTGCATTTTACGATTGTTGCTAACATGTTTCCAACATTCTGCTGGAACAAACCTATTGTTTAAACGTAAACATAACCGATTGGTAAATACCGTTTTAGAATTGGTTCTTCGCCTAAAATTGATGAATGTTTGGTAAGTTTATTACTAAGAATAAATTAATAATTTGAAATAATCTGCGAAAAAACTTTTTGACAGTTTGACTTTTCATTTCCAGGTATTAGACATGATGACTACCTCCATTAAAAACGCAGAAATTGATACAGAAATTGTGGTTTACGGAGAAAAGGTGGATATTCTGAAATTCACCCCCTTTAATACATTTTTGGAAGAGATTGAAGATGAGGATACTTTTGTTCCCGTTGAAATAAAAGACGTTACCGACACAGCAGTCATATTTTTAGTAGTGGCACTACCGGTTTGCCAAAAGGAATTTGCAGTAGCCATAAGTCCCTATATCATCAAGGATTTTTAATGATGTAACGATTTTATTAAATATAATTTAATTTTAGATATTTAACTATAACCCTATTAAAACACTTTGCTCAAAACTTATAACTCACGTGGCAACGCCTAAATATCAAAAATTTCTTTCGGGAAAGACGAGAATTCTGCCCGCTTTGTCTGTGTATTTTGCTCATATTACCATAAGTCGCAAAATTAGTATAAGAAGTAGGCACAAATTTACGTGTCTCCAGAAGTCGCAGGTCAAACGGTAGTGTGTGTGAGTTTAAGTAGCAATATTTATTGTTGATTATTATACGATTAATTTTAACAAGTATAATTAATTGGTTCGTATGTTGAGAGTTATGTGGGTGATATGTGATAATTTAGAAATGGATCCACAACTCAAAATAAATGCGATGCAGTTCCTACTACAGAATACAAGTTTGCTTTTTGAATAGGAACTTTTAATTAAACAAAAAGGAAGACTTACTTTCGATCTTCAAATTTAGTATGCATCTACTAATAAAACTAGGACATACAACAAAGTTTTTATAAGAACATTTATGAAAAATGTGGATGTGTGGGTGTTTCGAAATTCACCTCCTTTAATAAATTTTTGGAAGAGAATGAAGATGAGAATTCTTTTGTTCCCGTTGAAATACCGACACAGCAGTCATATTTTTTAGTAGTGGAACAACCGGTTTACCAAAAGAAATTTGCAGTAGCCATAAGTCTCTATATAATCAAGGATTTTTAATGATGTAAAATAATTAAAACGTTTTTGTTAAATATAATTTAATTTCAGATATTTACTATAATCCTATTAAAACACTTCTAAAGACTGTGCTCAAAAGTTACTACTCATGCGGCAACACCTAAATATCAAAAAAAAATTCCGGGGAACACCAGAATTCTGCCCGATTTGTCTATGTATTTTTCTCAAGTAACATACATCTCCTTTACGCCAAATTAGTACAAGAAGCGGGAACAAATTTACGTGTCCCCAGAAGTCGCAGGTCAAACGGTAGGGTCCTGTAGAGCTGTTGATTATAATTATACGTTTAATTTTAACAAGTATAGTTAATTAGTTCGTATGTTGAGAGTTATGTGATGTGATATGTGATAATTTAGAAATGGATCCACAACTGAAAATAAATGCGATGCAGTTCCTACTACAGAATAACAGTTTGCCTTTTGAATAGAAACTTTTAATTAAACAATAAGGAAGACCTACTTTCGATCTTCAAATTTAGTATGCATTTACTAGTAAAACTAGGACATACAACAGAGTTTTTATAAGAACATTTATAAAAAAGGGGATGTGTGGGTGTTTCTAAATTCACCTTCTTTAATAAATTTTTGGAAGAGATTGAAGATGAGACTTCTTTTGTTTCCGTTGAAATAAAAGACGTTACCGACACAGCAGTCATATTTTTTAGTAGTGGCGCAACCCGTTTACCAAAAGGAATTTGCAGTATCCATAAGTCCCTATATCATCAAGGATTTTTAGTGATGTAAAATAATTACAAAGATTGTTAAATATAATTTAATTTCAGATATTTACTATAATCCTCTTAAAAAACTTCTAAACACTGTGCTCAAAAGTTACGACTCACGCGGCAACACCTAAATATTAAAAATTTCTTCCGGGAAACGCCAGAATTCTGCCCGATTTGTCTATGTGTTTTGCTCAAGTTACATTTTTTGTTAGTTAGTTACAATTTTGCACGACAGGCAGTATGGATTTCGCCACAAAAGATCTACAGCAGATCTTCTTTCCTTCGTTTTACACTGCTGGAATAAGTATCTTGAGTTTCTAGATGAGTCCCAGATCGTTGCTCTTGATATATCCAAAGCTTTTGACCAGGTCTGCCATGGCGCACTTCTTAATAAACTTCCCTCCTATGGTCTTTCAACTAAACTCTGTATTTGGCTCTCTAATTATCTATTTGATCGACGTATATCAGTTATTGTGGACGGCCATTCTTCAAGCTTTCACCAAGTTAATGCTGGAGTCCCTCAGGGTTCAGTTCTGGCACCAACATTGTTTCTTCTTCACAACGACCTTCTTTCGTCCACAACTAATTCCATTCATAGTTTCGCCGACGATAGTACCCTTCACTCCAGTTTTCAGGTTCCTAAACCCATCACTAAACCTGATTTGGAAAACAAACGCAGAGCGATGCAGATATCTCTTTCGCAGGATCTTGGTTTCATATTGGATTGGGGCGCCAAAAATATCGTTCACTTTAATGCATCCAAAACACAATCATGTTCCTTGTCGCGAAAAGTGTTACCAAATACTCATCCTCTACTTATGAGCGGCCAAGTTTTACAGAGCAAAGACACCTTCAATCTTGTGGGCGTCACATTTGAAAGTAACCTTAACTGGCATAAACACATTGTATCTATAGCCACGGCAGCTTCAAAAAACGCTTGGATTTCTCTTTCGAGCCAAAAAGTATTTTTCCATTTCTAAATTGTACACTTTGTATGTGTCCCAAATCCGACCTCCCTTAAAGTATTGTTCTCATATCTTGGGCATGGCTTACCCCACAACCCTAATCATTCTGGATTCTATTCAAAGAAGAGCTATTCGTCTCATTAATGATCCTTCACTTACAAAAAGGCTTCCCTCTCTTGCCCATCGTCGGGCTGTGGGGGATCTATCGGTTTTTTATAGATACTTCCATGGATTCTGCTCTGAAGAATTGTCCAGTATAGTTCCTTCACTCACGGTTCCCAACAGAGAAACTCGTGGTTCCGCGCGTATGCATCCCTATACGGTCCAACTGGGCAGGCTTCGAACTTCCCACTTTGTTCGTTCTTTTATCCCTAGAGTTTCTAGAATATGGAACCTGCTGCCCGCGGAGGTCTTTCCTTCCCCCCAAATCTTCAAGTATTTAAGTCCCGTGTCAACACACTCCCTCTTACCTCGCTTAAGACACCCACGGTACGTTAGTATTTAGGCTTTTAGTCTTCGTGGTTTGTCCAAAGATAAAAAAAAACATACGTTTCCTTTACGCGAAATTAGTACAAGAAGCGGAAACAAATTTACGTGCCTCCAGAAGTCGCAGGTCAAACGGTAGTGTCATGTAGAGTTTTAGTAGCAATAGTTACTGTTGATTATAATTATACGTTTAATTTTAACAAGTATAGTTAATTAGTTTGTATGTTGAGAGTTATGTGATGTGATATGTGATAATTTAGAAATGGATCCACAACTGAAAATAAATGCGGTGCAGTTCCTACTACAGAGTACCAGTTTGCTTTTTGAAAAGAAACTTTTAATTAAACAAAAAGGAAGACCTACTCTCGATCTTCAAATTAAGCATGCATCTACTAGTAAAACTAGGACATACAACATTTATGAAAAATGTGGATGTGTGGGTGTTTCAAAATTCACCCCTTTAATAAATTTTTGGAAGAGATTGAAGATGGGGATACTTTTTGTTAATCCCGTTAAAATAAAAGACGTTACCGACACAGCAGTCTTTTTTAGTTGGTTACACAACCGGTTTACTAAAAGGAATTTGCAGTAGCCATAAGTCCCTATACCATCAAGGATTTTTAATGATAAAAATATTTTTTTTGACAAAAGTCAATATTAATAGCTTTTATTGCTACTTTTTATACATTGAATCATCATTGTATAAATCAATTTTACGACGTGATATCCTACTTTGATAACGTATTTTATTTTAATCAATAGTAAAGGTTAGTGGGTATACATACGGTCAGACATGCCTTCAGACCTACCTGGATGTAATGCTGGGCACACACACTCAGGTCGACCTTGACCGGTATACTTGTACAGTTTTAACTGCGCAGGTAGACTCGAGTGTGTGTGGGAAAAACTGTACAGTTTTTTTAAACTGTTCAGGCGACCAGAGTAAAATCAAAAATTACCTATTTGTATCGGCCACACACTTTTTTTATAAAGGCGATCGGAGCAATATAAAAAATAAATTCTTTTCATAGATCGGCATCTTTGGAAAATTGGTTTATTTTTAATTGGAAAAATACATCTTAATTAATTATGGCAACAGAATTTTTAAAATAATGCAATACATTTTTTGGGATGTTTTTGCTTAAATCGAAAATGACAAAATTATAATTAAACTCCATTCAATTACTTTATGATTATAAATATAATTTAAATGTTATAGAAAAGTATCAAAATTAAATAACTGTAATATACAGGCTGTTCCGTTAAGAATTCAAAACTTGTGTGCATGATTATGGTTACCATAAATTATTTAGTTAAATTTAAATGAGACAAAGAAATTAAAGGTTTTTAGCTAGGGTGTAACGAAAAAACTTTTTGCTTAGGAAAATATATGGCATGATAGTAAGTTTTGGTTACTTTTTGACATGCTTTTGACAAATAAAATTGTGTTCTTTAAAATACTTAGTAGTTTTGTAAGATAATGTTTTAAAAAATAAAAAAAATAAAATGTAGTTTAAGTAAGTGAAATTTATACATTTTATTTTACAAAATTTAAACGTATTTTAGTATTTAGATGTTAACTGGGGATGTATTAGTATGTTACGCCCACGTTTTTGTGGTTAGGTTTTTCAACTTTTAAAAGACGTTAAATACATTTGGTAAAATGCAACCTGCATTTTTAAAGGTTTATTAAAAAAAATCTGTGACTATAGTTATACCTCACTGACCGACCGGACGAAAAAGTTAAACCTGATTGCCCCACACACGCTCAGATCTCAGGTCTACCTGAATGAAAAAACTGTACAAGTATACCGGTCAGGTAGACCTGAGTGTGTGTGCCCTAGATTAGAAAACTTACGAGTAAGTTCAATCGTGTATAAACCTACTGGTACTAATTAAATTATTGTTTAGCTTTTAGTACAGTAAAGCCGTTTAACAAAAAAAAAAACATTTAATTTATGTAACCTCATTGGTTGGTACGTGCTTTATGAACTGTAAACAATTTCTTTAACATTTCCTTGGGGGTCATTGAGCTTATTAAATATATCGCAGTGATGTCAACTTCAGGATTTTATACCAAGTCTTATGGAATTTTAATCAAAATAGTTTTTATTTCGTACGGGGCGAAAAAATAATAGAGACGGTTTAAGTGTCATTTTTTTTCGAAAAATACAAGTTGTTCTGGTTAAATTTTAAGTCACTGTTACCTTTTTAATTACATAGAAATAAAAAGTGTCCAGTAATTAATGGTAAATAGAAGAAAATAAATTTAAAAGATTCTTTTGACGTTGAAACTCTGATCTTCCTTAATATCAATTTTGGAGCTTAGGTATAGGAGCATAGCAAATCTGTGGTTTTTCTGTGTACCATTATAATATTATCTTTTATCTTTGTAAATGGTGCTAAGTAAGAGTTATTAGGCACTTGCTTTACATTTAATTCTATTATATTTTTAAAAACTTTTATTTTGTTAATTTTAGCCACCTGGGGGTAGTTGGTCCCGAGACATTGATTCTTCTTTATTCAACATTGTATTGGGTGTCAGCAGTCCTTAATTTTACAGCCAGTACTTTGGCTGGATCTGCAAGACTAGTGTGTAGATCGTTTGAATCAGATAAATTGTGGGGTTTAATTGATAATTATAAGGTAACAGTAATTTATATAGATTGCCATACGCATCTTGGTTTTATAATTGTCTTATTAGATATAAATATTCGAAATAATAACAGCAGTGGCGTAAATATTGATATTTTAAATGGGACACCCTATATATTTTATCGTTATTGGATTTCCCCCTTTCCATTAGATTGTTTTCCATATATTTTACCAAGATGGTCCATCCATCCTTGAATGTTGCAACTATCAATTTTTAGTCAAAAAGTAGTTTTTATCCTTCCATTAGTCAAACCCAAATAAAGAAAAAATTAAGGGTACAAAAGTTAGCAGGGGGACTATTTATGTCCACACTGTATAGGGTTTTACAATAAAAAAATTCAAATTCAAAACTGTTTCCGGTTAAACCGGAAAGTGAAAAATATGCGAAATCATTTTACCGAAAACTCTCCTCTTTTGATATGTCCAATACTCCAGGACGCATATTTACACATGCTCCTATACGACGGCACCAGGGTGCTAAAATCTGTTAGCCGTTGATGCACACAAGTACACTGCAAACGCTCACTGATTTAGGCACCTATTAAATTATGAGTCATCCATTAAATTATAGTGAGTAAGTTTTTAATGCAATTAAAATTTTAATAAATAATACGCACATTTTTCATTATTGTTAGTATAGTATATATTTTTAAGATAACAAATCTCCAATATCAATTTATAGCTTGAAAAGACTGATAGAAATGTTGAAGAATTGCAATAAACCATATAATATATGTATATTGAAGATTGAAGTAATATAATCTAATTTTTTGACCTTAACCCAAGAAACAAATATAAGAAAACATATAAAAGGCCAAAAAATAGGAAGCGAACGAATATCTCTAAGTACAGATGTACAGATATAATAAAACTATACAGGATGTCCCAACTCTATTTATAAACGAAATAACTTCGCCCCTGTAAAACATACAAAAGTAAACTTAAAATAAAAAATGTTTATTTGGATACACTGCTTTTACTGACAGTACCAGTTGATATACAAGGTGTCTCAAAAATAGACTTTTTATTGTCAGGTAGGTTTTTTTAATGGAACACCCTGTATATTTTAACAAATTTTGACTCTGCATTAAATTCTAAATCAAAAATTATTGCTGGTTTTTGAGATATCAACAGTATGCTGTGATACTGATTAACAATAATTAAAAGTGAAGAAAAAAATAATATTTTGGATTTAATTATTTTTAAATGATTTTGTCTCTGTCAGAGTGACAAATAATATAGTACCATGTAATTAATTATCCTTTATTGTAAAAAACACTAATAAGTAAGTCAGCAATTTAGTTTATTTTAGATACATATTTACTTAGTTAAGCTAAAAACCAGTCATAATTGACGTATTACTGTTTTTTAGTGCAATTAAGTAAACCCTATGTGTCTAAAATAAACTAAATTGCTGACATACCTATTAGTAGTTCTTACAATGGAAGGTAATTAATTACATGGTAATATATCTTTTGTCATTTTGACTTTGACAGAACTATTTAAAATAATTAGAACCAAAATATTATTTTCTTTCTTCACTTTTAATCGTTAATGAGTAATATATCAGCGTACAGCTGATATCTCAAAAACCAGCAATACTGGACGTATAGTGTGTAATATATTTTTGTAGAATGTAGAATTTAATACAGAATAAAAATTTGTTGAAATATACAGGGTGTTCTATTTTAAAAACAAACTTGATGATAAAAATTTATGCATGGGTGCCTAAATCAGTGAGCGTTTGCAGTGTACTTGTATGCATCAAAGGCTAACAGATATTAGCACTCTGGTGCCGTCGTATAGGAGCATGTGTAAATATGCCTCCAGGACAGGGGTCAGCAACTACTTTCATTACTACTATTTACTTATTTTAAAATGCCATGACGGGCACGTATTAAAAAAAAGGTACCCTATAGATAGGCTTAACAATTAAAATATTAATCTGTATTATTTAAATGCGTGTAGATAGAATATTTATAAAATAATAAATAACATTCTGAACAAAAGGAAGTGAAAATGATTTTTTAAATTAGTTTAGTAAGAGAAATGACATTAACTACGCGGAAAAAAATAAAATTGCGTACTTAATAAGGTCTGCACAAAATATTTTAGCGATCCAGATCAGGACCGCGGTCCTCTAGTTGGTGACTCCTGCTTTAGGAGTTGTGGTTGTCCAATAAATTCGTTGTCACCCTGTATATTTGTATAAATTTTAGGTGACTTACTGCTTTTTTGCTCCAATTCAAGCTTATCAAATGATAGCAGCTGGTCGTCCCGAAGATATAGACACAACGCAACTATTGGTGGTGGGCACTGGTGGGGCTCACTTCGCAGAGGATAAAATATCTGAATTAAGAGACCTATTACCAGGAACTTTTGTATACCAAATTTATGGTTGTACAGAAGTTTCTGGACTACTTTTGTTTTTAACTTGAATAAAACCAAAGATAGGTTATTGCTACATTATAGACCTTCTTCGTGTGGACGTCCTGTACCAGGATTTCAATATAAGGTAAGAAAGTACAGGGTGTTCCATTTTGGTTACAACTGCGAGGTATCTCAGTTATTATTAAAGGTAGAACCTTCCGGTTTTCGCGAACTTAAGCTACTCTTTCTTGTGAAACAAAATATGCCATAAACAAAGCCCTCATAGCAATCTGAGTTTATGAACTACGATTTTGAAAATTTTGCATTTTTAGATACCCCTTGTATCTCATTTGGATGAAATCTTATTAAAAAGATAAAAATGGATTGTTATATAACGTTTTACGTAGAATGCAGTGGGGTAGACATAATTTTTCTAAATATTATTTTTTTGAAATATTAACCAATGTTGTTTTTTTAACGAAACACCCTGTATATTTGTCAAAAAATTAATTTGTCGTTTTACAAGTTTTTTAAAAATATATAACACTCATTATAGGTTTGTTTTCATACACAACGACAGAATTTCCAAATTTCGTATTTCATATCTAAAATTTTGCACTAGGCCATGCAAAACAAATCAGTTAACAGTTTTTTTACCTAATTACTGTAGTGGTGCTTTCTCGCAACTTTTAAAATTACATTTTTAATATTTTTTTTATATAAAGCTAGGTATGTAGCACTTTCTTGAGCAAAATTATTAATTTGTAAATGGTTGTTATTAAATAACTTTCTTGATTTATTGTTAGCATAATATACTGTTCCGTTTCACCTCGTATAAAAACACGTGCCTTCGTTTTTATACCTTTATTAACAATGTTACGTAACTATGGTTACAATAACGGCAAAATCTTAAATTGTCAATGTCACGAAGTTTACAGCACAAAAGTCGAATCCGTACTAATCTCGATCGGAGGTTTCCCGTCGCCCTTTTATAGTATGGTGGAAGAGTAAAGAATGATCTAGAATCTTCGAGAAATATCGTGAAAATTCCATAGTACAGGATGGCATAAAAGTTCTCAATGGATAATTCGGACGTTTTCGGAAACCTTCGAAACTGATGAAAGAACTTGGAAAATCTAAGGTAAATTATTCAAATAAATTATCAGACTAAATTAAAAGGTCTAACTTTATAAAATTCTATAAACTAACACTTATTTTTAATGTCCGTAACATTGCCCCCTCCCAAGTTTTGATCGTCTCGATCAAGTATCTTCACGGTCTTAATAGCGGCTTAGCATTTTTAGATGTACTTCTTTCATTATGCCGTGTCACCACTTTACATGACTTTTGTAGTTTCGGTGAACCCCCTTGATTCTTCTCATATTGTATAACGAAACGTCTTCACCTTCTTCTGAGTCTTCAAACCGTGCTTGAATAATGCTCTCTGAACTTGGCGGTAATGTGACATCTTCTGCAAGTACCACTTCTCGAATTGTTGTTTCATTACTTTTTGGAAATCTCATCACAATTTCCTCATTGTTAGTTCTCAGTACCCGTTGTGGAAGGTCTAGTACAAACTTCTGATTTTTCATAATGTCAAGGCCGAGAATAACTTCGTCCATTATATCGGCAACAAACACAACGTGTGTAAATGTTGTTGTTCCTAGGGTAATTCTAGCTTCGTGTATGCCTTGAACTGGTATGACTTCACCATTGGCAGTTTCCAAAATATAATTCTTCTCAGGTCGGAATATTTTGCAGTGGGATATGATGTTTGGCCTCACGATGGTATGTGTAGAACCAGTATCTAGTACCATCTCACATTCTCGACCGCATACATTTCCAGGTACTACCAAGCTGGAGCCATTGTTCTGTAACCGGGATACCCTAATTGTTGTTGTTGATGGTTCTTGGTAACACTTAGTCAGGTCTCGCCCCTTGAACTGGGAGTCTTCTGCACTACTAGAAGAGGCCTGAAAACTGGAGCAATTTCTCTGTATATGCCCCTCTTTACCACACTTCCAACAACGAATGATATTTCTTCTTCTAAATGTAATTCTGTTGTCTTTTTCAGTTTGTTGATTACGTATGATTTCTTGCAACTCCTGTATCACTCTGGTCAAATTATTATTTGGATTGCCATCTTTTGGTGGATAATTTGTTCTTCCAAGTCTTGCCTGAGTTCTGGATGTCCGCTTTGCTATTTCAAACTGAAGTGCGTAAGCAAGAGCTTCAGAAATTTTCTTAAGCCTGGCCATTCTTAATGCTTGGCTCATATCTGGATTACGTAGACCTTCAATGAAACAGCCCACAGCTAGTTCTTCTTTTATTTCTTCCGGGTAGGTTGGATATGACAGGTTAATTAGACGTACAATATCTGCTTCATACTCCTGGAGACTTTCGTTGTATTTCTGTCTTCGTCCCTGGAGCTGCGACTTATAGACTTCTTGTAGATGGGTTTCGCCGTACCTCTTCTCTAGAAACATGATAATCGATTCGTAATCGGACAGCTTTTCTTCGGGAATGTTTCTTAACACCTCCGTAGCTTTTCCTCGAAGAGCAAGTACAAGAGCTCGTGCTCTTTCTGTTGGGCTCCAGTTATTGCCGTTTGCAGCTGCTTCAAATTGTCTAAGGTACGGAGCCCACGGTTCCTTTCCATCAAAACTTGGTGGTTTCATAACAGTTGCTGGAGTACCACATCCTGAGACTACACCTGTACTGGCAATATTTTTAATTTCCCGCTGTAATTGTTGAACTTCCTGTTGCATTTGCCCTTGAACTTGTTGAACTTGATCTTGGACTTGTTGCACTTGACTTTGAACCAACTGTACAGTCTGCTGTATTTGTTCTTCCAATTCTTCTTTAACATCTTCTTTGGTAAGTTTTAACTCAAGCAACATCATTTCATCTTGGCTGTGATAAATTTCTCCTTTTAGATTTTCTCTAATCTTCACCGTCATTTCTTTTAATTCTTGTTTCATTTCTTCTTGACTAGTTCGAATTTCAAGCTTTATTTCTTCTAAACTGAATCTCATTTCTTCTAAACTGGTCTTCATTTCGTTTTTAAGGTCTTCTTGTTTTTTTATCATTATCTTAATTAGTGCACATATTTCCTCCATCGTAGTTTGCTTTCTGGTCTCTACTAGCATTCAATCTTCGTAAACCACTTCGGCTTCCTCGGGTTCCGCTTTACTTTCTTCGGCTGACTTCGTTCCGCTTCTGACACCAAATGTTCCGTATCACCTCGTATAAAAACACGTGCCTTCGTTTTTATACCTATTACCTATTAACAATGTTACGTAACTATGGTTACAATAACGGCAAAATCTTAAATTGTCAATGTCACGAAGTTTACAGCACAAAAGTCGAATCCGTACTAATCTCGATCGGAGGTTTCCCATCGCCCTTTTATAGTATGGTGGAAGAGTAAAGAATGATCTAGAATCTTCGAGAAATATCGTGAAAATTCCATAGTACAGGATGGCATAAAAGTTCTCAATGGATAATTCGGACGTTTTCGGAAACCTTCGAAACTGATGAAAGAACTTGGAAAATCTAAGGTAAATTATTCAAATAAATTATCAGACTAAATTAAAAGGTAACTTTATAAAATTCTATAAACTAACACTTATTTTTAATGTCCGTAACAATACCTATATTTAGTTTATTTTTAATTTAGAAAAATATAAATAAAAAATGCATTGTATATGGTTAAGAAGTTAGAAACCATAGTTATAACAAAAAAATGTTTAGCATTGATTGAAAATGTCAGTAAATATAAAAGATTAATAAGTGTTTTTTGAATAAAAAAGAAATGGGCAAAACGGTTATGCTAAAAATAGATTTAGATAATTATTAAATAAAAAACAATTACATAATTAAAAATTTTGCTCAAGAAAGTCCTACCTAGATTTATATAACAAAAAAAAAAAACAAAGTGGTGACGTAAGCACTACTGCAGTATAGTAAGAACATTTTAAAAGCGCAAATTCGGTACCCTTTGAAAATAATACAAAAAAACATAAAAAAGGCCGCCCGCAATCGGACTATTTTATACAAAAGCCCCGCTATGCTTTACAGCGACGCGCCGATACACTATGGGATAGAAATCCATTATTTTGGCCAAAAAGCAACTTTGAAATTTTAATGACTCATGCTGTGTATTTTAAAGTAGATACTCTAACTACATGTACGCAAAATTATAAAAGGAAATGACGATTTCTATTGGGGTAAATATACAACATTTAATCTACTAAGTTTATTATTAGCCTTGTTTACTAAAAAAAGGGTTTAAATAATAAGAGCTATTGTTGCCTTATTCTTTATCAGTTTTTGTACTTAAAATTGCCTTGCTACTTTTTGCCACTTCTGATTGTAAGGACGGATACAGGATTTTTTTATAATTTACAAGGTTCTCCATTTTAAAAATTAATATGTTTTGTCCTACACTGTACATCTTAAAAGATAAAAGCATTCTGATAAAAGATATGGATTCTTTAGAATCTACCCAACAAAACAGTGTGTTTATTTATTTTATACGTTAAAAAATAAAGGAAGTTGGGAAGATGTAACTCTATTACGCTTCTAAGAATAATTTAAAATTATTTTTCAGATTTGGATCGTCATATTTCCGAAACTAATTGAGATAGTAACATTAAATGTGGTATTTTTTAAAGCTTTTTAAAAGATTTTTCTAGTGGTGATATAATATTCAGGGTATTCAATTAAAAAAAATCATACCTATTGTCGTACCCTGTATATCATATGAGATAATAATTATCGGATTACTGATTAGAATACTACCGAATTAACCAAACAAGCTGCTATTTTAGTTTATTTTGTACAATAAAAAATAATAATGTTAAGGGTGGTGTAAATTTATAATAACAGATAATAAGTTTTAGGTCCCCAAAAAGTATTTGTATGTATTTTTTCAATAATTTTCCAGTAAAAAGCACCTCATTTTAAGATTGCTAAGTTTCAGAATTTTGACCAAAAAAATAATTTCTTTCCATAGTGCGATGACCACCTGCATCAACCGGCATATCATAAAAGAAATATAGCAAAGTCGGTCGCGAAGACAAGCATGCCGATTTATATATTATAATTTGTGTTTGCTTTAAACTTTTTTGTGATTTTTTTCTTATCAAAGAGCACCAAATTTACATTTTTAAACTGTTCCTTCTATAATCAAGTCAATACAAAAAACTGTTAATTTATTTGTTTTGCATGGCCCACTGCAAAATTTTGGATATGAAATATGAAATTTGGAAATTTTGTTGTTGTTTATGATAACTAATCCATAATGTTATGTATTTTTAGAAGCTTGTAAAACGATTTTTTTTTATAAATATACAGGGTGCTCCATTAAAAAAAAACAACAATGTTCAATATTTCAAAAACCATTATATTTAGAAAAACTGACTAAGCCACGGCATTTTACGTAAAAAGTTATACATATAAGAATCCGTTTTTACCTTTTTAATTGAAGTTTCCAGCTAACTGGGGTACCTGAAAAATGCACAAATTTTAAACTTGCCCTGTAGCTCAGAAACTAAGATGGCTATGACGACTTTGTTTATGGCAAATCGTCCACTCGACGCTTTTTACAATATGTTTAGTATTTTTCGTTTATTATTATTTAAAGATAATTTTAAAAACTATTTTCAATTTTTTAGTTTGATGTGCCTTAAAAGTATGTTTTTTAATTTTCTTAAATTATAAATATTTTATTAAAGAATTACCCCTCAAAGTTTACCAGTAGAGGTACTGGACACCAGGAGCGTAGCTACCGCCGTATCAATGATAAGGGCCCCCGAGCTATAGGGCCCCCTATGTGTTTCAGCAAAAATTCGTGATAGAAAACTGTAAAACTGTTGGTTAAATTGGGAAAGTATGGGCCTCAAAGTTTTTGGAAAGTGGGGACCTTTTTTTGGTCTTCATTTTTTCTTTTTGGGACCCTAACTTATTGTGATACGGGGCCTTTCCAAGGCACGCTACGCTATTGCTGTACACCTTGTATTTAGTTTAGTAAAAATAATTTTATGGTAAAAACTTTTTTAAAACAAGCTTTTATTTAAATGTACTAAAACTAATAAAACATTTTTTTCTTTATAACTTTTAATATCAACATATAACCTCATTACACAAATTATATATTCTAAAAGCTTGCCGCTTAATTTTGAACAGTCTAGCTGTATTACAAATGGGCATTTGTATCCGACTTCAAAAACCCGAATCCACCAAAAATTCAGACACATTGCACATTTGTATTCTCAGCAAGTCCTTTTATTTCATACCTATCCTGTACACCTGCATTAAAACTAACTACTCCGCCATCTTGGGTTTTCCGGCATGATGGATTGAGAATGACGTTACTTTATTTTTTAAATTACACTCAGCAAGCTCTTTCGTTTGATACCCACATTCTAGAAATTTATTAAACCTACCCAGTCCGCCATCTTGAGTGTCCCGCCATGTTGGATTTAGGATGACGTCACTATATTTTTCGAGTTACTCTCAATATACCCTTTTGTTTAATACCCATATTGTAGAGATGCATAAAAAATAACTAGTCCGCCATTTTTAGAAGTTTACCATATTGGATTTGGAGTTACTCTCAGCAAGGCCTTTCATTTGATAGCCATATTATAGGAATGCATTTAAAATAACTAGTCCGCCATTTTTAAAAGTGCGCCATATTGGGATAAAAGTGACGTCACTATATTTTTTCAAGTTACCCTCAGCAAGCCCTTTCATTTGATACCCATTAAAAATATGTGGTGAGCTATCTTGGGTGTTCTGCCATGTTGGATTTAAAATGACGTTATACAGGGTGATTCAAAAATCGATCACGAAATTTAAGGAGGTGATTCTACTTGACAAAATAAGGGTAGAGCTTTATATAATTTTTTTCAAAATGTCATTCGTTTTCGAGTTACAAGCCGTCAAAGTTTTGTTTTTTTCGCCACATTGCATTTATTTTTTAACCAATCCAGTTGATATTTGGCACACAAATCGACCTTTGCAGATTTTAAAATTTAAAGACAACAGTACTTTTTTAAATACCGCCAGAGGGCACTTTACGTAGAACTTAAAATTTATTTACATCATAACTTTTTCATTCATCAATTTCAATCAAATTACTTACCTACATAAAGGGTGTCCAGTAACTCAACCGACACGGGGCGATTCTATAACAGAAAATAAGAAAACACTTTATATAAACATATGTCCTAAACGTCTTAGTTTTTGAATTACGGGGTGTTAAAAATAAAAAAAAGTTTAGGACATATGTTTATATTAAGTTTTTTCTTAATTTTTGTTGTAGAATCGTTTGGTTAAGTTTGTCGGTTGAGTTACTGGACACCCTGTATGTATGTAGGTGATTTGATTGAAATTGATGAAAACTTTGATGTCTATTTGTGCCTAAACGGTGAGATTTATCGACTTTAATAAAGAGTACCTTATTTTTAGGTTTTTGATTGTCTATAAAATGGCGACCCCAGCTTTGCGATATCTGTCAAAATAAAAAGTTATGATGAAAATAAATTTTAAGTCTTAGGTAAAGTGCCCTCTGGCGGTATTTGAAAAAAGTACTTTTATCCTAAAATTTTAGAATCAGCAAAGCTCGATTTGTGTGCCAAATATCAACTGGATTGGTTAAAAAATAAATGCAATATGGCGAAAAAACCAAAATAAAAATTGAACTTTGACGGCTTGTAACTCGAAAACGAATGACATTTTGAAAAAATGTATATGAAGCTCTACCCTTATTTTGTCAAGTAGAATCACCCTTTAAGTTTCGTGATAGATTTTTGAATCATCCTGTATAGCTAAGCATGCATTGTCATCCAAACTAGACGTGTGTACAAAATTTCAGCTCAATCGATTGAGGGTAAATGCATACATACATACATTGCAAGTTAAATAAAAGCTTGTAAAAATTATCACAATTATTCTATACAAATACAAATAAAGTTTTAAGTTTTTTTAAGGTTGTTGATACAGAAACAGAAAATATTTGTGGACCAAACGAAAGAGGTGAACTTCGAGTTAAATCCCAGTTTATCCTTAATGGTTACTACAATCAGGACTCTTCATCAGCTTTCGATTCAGAAGGCTGGCTACGCACCGGGGATATTGTTTACTATGATAAAGATTATTGTTTTTATATTGTCGACAGAATTAAGGAGATGTTAAAAATACAGGTCGTGGCATGTACCACCAGCGATGTTAGAACAAGTAATTATTTTAAATATTATTTTTTTAGTTATTAGGCTAAATCTTGGATAAAAAAAAATGGTAAATACGAGGGTTCCTGAAAATACTTTAATGATCCGTTTATAACTTTTGTTGCATCTTATACTATAAGATTTTTTTAAGACAATTCTGGTCTTTTGACATTACTAGAGTCTATTCTATTCTATTCTATTCTTTTTTCTTGGTTTGGGTCCCTTCAGGTCCAATCCAACAGTTCTCCCCCTTCCGGACTATGCTTTCCAGGGCTTCGTCGGCGAAAAATCTGGATAAACGAGCTCGTAGCTCCCAGAAATTCCAAAAAGAAACCAAATTAACTCTACAATCGATGCAATGCATAAACTGTCGGCTGTCAAACCAAGAGCTGCTACTGGTGTTACGTATAACCTTCACTTTCACTTCTGACAGTTCCCATGGCACGCCCATCTATTTCTCGCCATTTGAGAAATACCTCGTGTTTACTACCAAACAAGAAACCATCAGCTTATAGGAATCTTCGCTCTCAGCGCTTAGCTCCAGAAGAAAGATGCGGTCAATTTAGCGTGAATCTTTTCTTGATCCCCGAAGGTAAAAACGTCCGTACGGCACCTCTAACCGCCACCCCGGGAAGAACTATGTAGTTCTCTACGCATGTCCACACTGTCCGGAGGTCAAACAAAGAGTATCCGTTACTAGAGTCAGTCTATATTTGATCTAGTGCCTGGGCCAGCAATAAACTGGACTTATTGATAATAACCTCTTGAAAACTCATTAAGGAGGATTCTGTTCGAAGAGTCTACCACGAATATTTAACCCAGCCTGTCGTCGGACTGAGCGAACAAGTCATCTTTCTTGTAGACCGGGAGCCAGGTGAAAAAAAATGTCAATTATTTCCTCTTAGTCCATAATTTGTAAAATGCTTCAAAAGGTTTGGACATGGATCGTTGTGTTGTTCTACAGGTACAGGGTCCCAAAAAAGATCCATATTATAATTGTGTCTTTTAAACGGAACACCCTGTATAGTAGTTCAGTTTTGAATTGTAAAAATAAAAATAACGTAAATTTTATCAGCGATACCTATACCAAAAATGTAAAGTTTTTAAGATATTTATGGTTTTAAAATTTTTCTTGATAGAAACAAACTTTTATTATACCCTACCTTACTTAGGCTTGACTTTATATATTATATTAAATTGCTAAAATATTAGGCATCACTTTTATTTAATTTTTTTTTAGAAGTTATACAGGGGTCCAGAAACTAATATTTAATATGAAGTCAAGCGTAAGTAAGGTAGGATATTCTAAAATTTTATTTTTGTCAAAAATTTTTCGAAAATCCTAAATATATTAAAAATTTGACATTGTTGGTATAGGTACCGCTGATAAAATTTACGGTATTTTTATTTCTTTAATCCAAAACTAAACTGATATACAGGGTGTTCCATCTAAAAAAGACAAGTTTAATATTGATCTTTTTTTGGAGTACCCTGTATAATTCCACCATCGTCGCCACAGCTGACGCTCACAATAATTTATGTACAACTCTCTTGAAGTAGTTTACGAGTTTTAAAACTGAGAGGAAATTGATCACGAAAATCTGTCGCTGGCTCACGGACCGTTGTCGACAAGTTTACCATAATGTTTTACATGCAATTTTTAAATATTATATGTGCCAAGAATCGTAACGGTTACAGTCACAGATATATAACCAATATACAGCGTGTCTTCGAAAGTTCTTAATAAATGGAAAACATTTTTATTATTCATTTAAGGAAAAAAGTGTCTCCTTATAAAGTCCTGCTTGATGAGAAAATATATTTTCACCAAAATATTTGATGGTTGGATGTACAGGGTGGCTAATGACTTGTTTCTAAATTAAAATAAGGGTTATTTCAAACTACGGTACCAAACTTTAAAGGGTGATTTCTTATGTAATTTTATGAAGAAAAGTTCCTATAAACATATGTCCGGAGTTGCTTCGTTTCTAAGATTCAGGGCGTTAAATATTTTTAAAAGGTCTGTTTGTTTTTAAATATCTTAAATACGAAGCCATATACAAAAAAATGTGCTTAACTAAAAAGTTGTATTTTTAGTTGCTTTATAGGATAAAAATATAAAAACTATATAAAACGCCAGTGGCGTACAGCGGGCACAACAGCCAATATTATTGAGAGAAAAATGTAAGCCACTGACTTTTTATGCAGTTTTATATTTTTTCCTTTAAAGCAACTAAAAATACAACTTTTTACCAGAGTACATTTTTTGTATCTGGCTTCGTATTTAAGATATTGAAAAACAAACAGACATTAAATTTTTTTAACGCCCTGTATCTCAGAAACGAAGCAACTCCGGACATTTTATGAGAACTTTTCTTCATAAAAGACATAAAAATCACCCTTTGAAGTTAGGTACCGTAGTTAGAAATAACCCTATTTTAATTTAAAAACAAGTCACCTTTAAGCCCCCTGTACATCCAACCTTCAAATATTTTGTGGAAATGTATTTTGTCATCAAGCAAAACTTTTATAGGATGGCATGTTTTTTCGTAAAATTGAAAATTAAGAAGTTTCCCATTTGTTAAGAACTTCCGAAGACACGCTGTATAAACAAATCATAAAATGACGCCAGTATGTCAACTTTAAATATGCTGTCGCGCTGGCGCAATATCGAAAATTTATGGGTTGTCATGGTTACTAATGAAAACAAACCAAGACTGTCGGCGTGCTGTTGGCCATATTTGATCAAAGCCGAAGTTCGGGTGGCGTTCGGCGTAAGTTCTTCTTGAATTATTTCTAGTTTATTCGGTTTTTTTAGTGTCTAATATAATGTTTTGATAACTCTTTCTGGTTCTGGGTTGTTTTGTGACGTGTGTGATAAATTGGTTAAATTAAAATCCGTAATTAATTTATTTATTACAGCATAATTTGAAAGCCGGTGCTGCTTGGTAAATATTTACAAATTATGTTCTGGGAACTGCGTATGTACGCCTAGCACAATACCGACGCTTCACACTGGCGTCAAAACAGTGATTGGGTATTGGCAAGATATTGGTTATATACTGAGGTTTAGGGCTGGCAACCGAAACCGGTTTTTCGGTTAAGCGGTTTTCGGTTAACCGGTTTTTGGTTAACCGCGGTTTTGGCCAAAATCGAAAACCGGTATCCGAAAACTGGTATTCGAAAACCCGTTTTGAATACTGGTTAACCGGTATTTGAAAACCGGTTTTCGAATACCGGTTAACCGGTTTTTAAAAACCGGTTTTCGAATATCGGTTAACCGGTTTTAAAAAAGCGGTTTTCAATTACCAGTTTTTCGGATAATCGGTTTTCGAATACCGGTTTTTTGGATAATCGGACCAAAATCGTAAAGCGGTTCTTCAAAATATCAATTAATAGGTTTTTGGTTGATTGCGGTTTATATATAAAAAAACCGTTCATTTTGTAAAATCGGATATTGGTTGACAGATTATACAGGGTTTTGTTTATTGTCATGTTTTAACTTTAAATTTTAACAGAAAATTCAATCCTCTACAACATTTACTTTTACAATTTGGTTATTTTTCAAAATAAAAGTAGTGAGTTCCTGGGCATTGTTCATATTTTTAGTTATAATTCGCCCTGTGTAATACCAATTGGAGTAAATTTTTATATTTATTAGTTTCGGACCATTCGACCAGTTTTTCCAAAATTTTGTTTTAAAATTCAAAAATTCAATTGTTTGTTGGCAGTGAATATACATAATTCAAAACTTTAATATATCGGGATTCTTGCGATTAAAATCGGTAATGTCAATAGCATGTCTGCAGCACTATATTTGCGGTCATCCAGAAATCCCATGTTGACAGATTTAATACAATTTTTCTTAGAATATACGTCGTGCCAGCTCGCTACTTGCAGTGTGTTGAACACTAGCAGGTCAAAATTAGACAAAAAAAAACACAAACCGTTTTCGATTTTCGGTTTTAAAAACCGATTTCGGTGTATTGGTTTTGAAAACCGTTTTCGGTTTTTAAAACCGGTTTTTAATACCGGTTTTTAAATATTCGGTTAACCGGTTTTGTTTTTTTCCGGTTTTTGCCAGCTCTAGGGGTTAGTAAAAAGTACCGCAACTTTTAAATATCTTTAAAATCCCTAAAGCTACATTTACCAAATTGGGTGTCTAAGGTTTCCTGGACATGTGGAATTAAATAGTGATATCGGCACTGTTGCCTGATTTCCCAGTTTTGTGCTACACGTATTTACTTCAGTTTTTAAATGGAATACATCATTTCTTCTATTGCATTAAATTGGACGGATCAACTTTAGTAAGATTCCAAATTTTCAAAATTTTGTCTCCATTAGTTGTTGAGATATGATACACTTCACTTTCCGCCAAAAGTGATTTATGTCTTAAATACCTTTAAAACCGCTAAAGCTATGTTTAAAAAATTTGGTATTTAAGGGTTTTTGGCATGCCTAATAGATCAGTGATATCAGCATGTTGCCAAATTTTAATAATATTGCGATGTTGTCTTATCTCGGAAACTAGTAAAGATTAAATTTTGAAAATTTGGAATCCTACTAAAGTTGGCACACTTCTTTTATTGCAATTAAAATAAGCTAATCATTTCATTTAAAATACCGAAAATATTACATGTAACGCAAAACTGGAAAATTTGGCAACAATGACAGTATCAGTGTTCAATTCTACTTACCCAGAAACCCTTAAATGCCAAAATTTTTAAACGCAGATTAAGTGATTTTAGAGATATTTGAGCGCATCCTAACTTTTTACCTAAAATGTGGTGTTGTCATATCTTAGCATCTAGTAAGAATAGAATTTTGAAAATTTGTAGTCTTATTCAAATTTTGCCTGCGTAATTTTTTGCAATGAATATAAATGGGACATTTCATTCCAAAAAATGAAAAAGATACCTGTAGTACAAAACAAGGAAATCTGGCAACGATAAAGATATTACTATTCAATTCTTCATGCCCAATTAGGTAAATGTAGCTTTAGCGGTTTTAAAGATATTTTGGAGTTGCAGTACTTTTTACGAACCCAGTATGTATACCGATGCATCTCCGGTCGGGACATAGGAAATCCCATGTAATTTTTAATGGGGTCAATTATTGGCTCCCCTAATTATTTTAGAGAAAAATTCTATTGAAGGTTTATTGAGGAGCATGCAAATCTACGTCCATGGTAAAAACTTTAGATTTTTCAGTTAACCCGTTTGCAAGTTAGATGCTAATATATTTTTAAAAATTGTTACATTATTATCGCATCGCCTCATATTTATGAACAACAATAAAAATACCAGTTAGCGTGACATAACGTTGGCATTTTGAAATTTAGTGCTTTATTATTATCCAAAAACTCGTACAGTGAAAAGATTAAAGTTGTATTTATACAAACGAATTAAGTTAAGTTAAACTAAACTAGAGTAACAAATTTCAAGAACTTATGACATTTATAATATTTACATGCTTCAATAAATTATTAATATTATTACAATAATTAATATGTTGGAAATAAACCTAAGATTTAAGAAAATTTTCAAATATTTCTTCATTGACTGCTAGAGAATAACCCAGACGTTCATAAAATTGTCTTCTTACATTGGCTAACTGGTAAATTGACATTTTATTGCATTCTGCAGATATAGCATTTTTTAACTCATCTAGATTAGAGTAATTTTTATTCTTGTATATCATGCTTTTTAAATGGCCCCAGAGGAAGAAGTCATTTGGCGAAATATCAGGAGACCTGGCTGGCCAATTTATGGTGTAATGTAGGCCAGTAACATTTCCATTAGAAGCATCTTTTCCTATGATTCCCTGAAGTTTCCTTGTACTCACCTTCCCTTTATTTTCTTCTACGTGCAATAATATTTCCAAGTCTCTATCATCTCTTAAATTTTCTTCTCTTTGATACTCCCAAGCTTCACATCTGCAGTTATTTATCACTGTGCCTTTGGTCTCAAATTTTTTGATAGTCCCATCGACTGTTGATTTTCCGGGTATCGGTCTATTCGGTTACTGAGCGGCGAACATGTTTGACACCTTTTGGTAACTATTTCCTTGATAGTACCATTTAATCATCAATACTTTTTCTTCAGTAGTATAACTCATGGTTAATCTTTTCGCTCTACGATTTTTTGATAATAATAAAGCACTAAATTTAAAAATGACAACGTTATGCCACGCTAACTGGCATTTTTATTGTTGTTCATAAATATGAGGCGATAATAATGTAACAATTTTTAATAATATATTAGCATCTAACTAGCAAACGGGTTAACCGAAAAATCTAAAGTTTTTACCATGGACGTAGATTTGCATGCTCTTCAATAAACTTTAATAGAATTTTTCTCTAAAATAATTAGAGGAGCCAATAATTGACCCCATTAAAAATTACATGGGATTTCCTATGTCCCACCCGGCGATGCATCACCCGGTATGTGGTTACAGTCACGAAACTCGCCCAGTCAGATACCCAAAACACGTTAATTTTGAGCCTTAGATTCATAGAATCTATTAAATTACCCTATTTTTAGCTAATTTTATACAGCCTCTATAACTATAACTTATGTTAAAATTACATTTATAGAATATTTTTTTATTACTCAAGGTATTACAGACCCACCCAGCAGTAAGAGAAGGTGTAGTCATCGGCATTCCTCACGAAGTTGACGGCGACCATCCAATGGCTGTAATTGTTATAAAAGATGATTATGACAAAGAAGTTACCTCCGAGGAAATAGAAAATTTTGTTGCAGAAAGAGTAAATGATACACATAAATTAAGAGCAGGCGTCAAGTTTATTGAAACCTTGCCTCTAACACCTTCTGGGAAAATAAAGAAAAAAGAATTAAGAGATATGATACTGCAAGGATTGCTATAAAGTTATATTCTCTAGATTTTTGTATATAGGCTGTCCGCTAATTAATGGTATACAAAAATCCTAAGATTCCTTATGCTAAAATATTAGGATTTAACCCAACATGCCTATGTTGGTAGTTAATAATAATAACGAAGATACAAGAAGTCAGTAAAAATATTTTAAATTTATTTCGATAAAATTCGTTTTAAATAATGGGTGGTCTAACCAAAATGCATGCTGTTTATTGTAAATAAAACAAAAAGTATTTTCAAATAATACTCTTTATATCTTTTATTGTGATAGAAGGATCTATGACAAATATGTGTAAACAAAATATGGCTTTGGTGGCATATCCTTATCCGACGGTTAATATTTTCAATGAATCTGAGACATCATTGAGTGTCAATGTCATTTATGTGCCGAATTATCTTATTGGGGGCATTCAGGAGCGGTTACTTAGCCGCTTAACCGCTGAGTAACCGGAGTGTCAAAATTGTCAAATTTAACCAATAGGATGGCTTTATTTTGACAGTTTTGACATTCCTCTTACCCAGCGCTTAAGCGGACTGAGTACTCCTGAATGCGCCCATTCTTTGTGGATTTGTTAACAACTTGAATTGCCGCATTAGGGCAAATTAGAATCCAAGGGTGATTGTTAAAAAGTCGATGCATCTATAGGAAGTAACTGTTTGGTGCGGTTTATGGCTGCCGGCGTCATCGGGCAGTACATCTTCAAAAATGAGATAAGCAAAGCAATTAATGTAATTTTTGTGGCCTAAAATTAAGAATATGGACTTGGGCGATATGTGGTTTCAACAGGATGGTACCACTTGCCACACAGCCAACGAAACAATGGCTCTTTTACTGAAGAAATTCAATAGCCGTGTAATCTCATGTCGTGGCGATATTAATTTGGCACCGTGTTCATGCGTTTTTACACCTTTCAACCACTTGTTTTGGAGATATTTAAAAGAAAAAGTATACTTCAATGAGCCAAAAACAATTCAAGACGAAAAGGATAAGATAATTCGGCACATTAAGGACATTAAACCTCAATTATATCTCAGAGTCATTGAAAATATGGACTATCGGATAGAGATATGCCACCGGCTGCGATCATTTGTCCGATATTTTGTTTCACACTTAATTGTCATAGATCCTAATCAAAATATTTTCAATGAACATCGTGCAAATTAGTTGGACCACCCTTTATTAAAATTCAATTCGGTATCTAGAGGTTTCTACACATGAACCACTGAAATTCGATGTTAATTTTTATGTCTTCAACGAAACGCAACCTTCCTGCTTAAAATTTTTTAAAACATCCTAGATTTTTGGTGGTAGTATACGATGAAGCCGTTATAGTTAAAGATAACACGTTGTAATTAAAGGAACCTGTGAATTTTCTGGGTATCAGTAATTAGCAGCCCCCTGTATTAAATGCACCTACAAGCTTTACCCAATTTTTTCTGCTTGTATGTATTAATGTAGATATAAATATTAAATAAATAGTTTATTTTTCCATAGATTTTTTTATTATAAAGTACAATGCCTATCAAATGTGTTGCAGCCCAACATGTTTAAGTTGCAGTAAATAATTTCAAGACATTTAAATATTTAAAAAACCTCGAATATGTGCAGTGCAGTGTCAATGTGATTAATATTTATATAACTAATAAAATACTGTAAATATATCAAACTGCATTGCAACCAGGCTATAGGTTATAACATGTCCCAAGATCTGAAACAAACAAAGGTTCTACTTAAAAATTTATATAAAAAAGACATTGATGGTGGTCGGTCTAAATGGCACATTGTTTTTGAGGTCACCAAGTAAATAACGTATTTTGTTTATTTAGTAACAACCGTATTCACCAAGCTCTAACAAACATTTTCCGACTGAAATCCTGCTTTTTAAGTACGCTAAGTAATCATTATCCTCGGGGCAAAAATGAAACTAGAAACCCAACTAAACTATTTAAAATCGTTTGTTACGCGTTCGTCGCCTATCCAGACGGTTACACTTGTATATTCACTAGTAGCAGAGGCGATCATAAGCATGGCCCCCATGGCCCCTCCCTTTCATGCCACATCCTTTGTAACCGATTGAATGTTTTATTACCTTAACACACCTTATTGCAAATATGGGCATTTAATGATGATATGCCCCCCTCGAAAAGTTGAATGAACGCCCCTGACTAGTAGCGTTGTATGAGGTGAAAGCATACAACGTTTCTTATAGATGCGACTTACGTTAAACGCGTGCTGTTGAAATGCGCTGTTTGATGGCGTGAATCTAAAACCAGTCAAAGAATTTAGGGGAGTTCCCACGTCTCAAACAACGATGTTTGAGATTTATTGGAAATATCCCTGTATTTATTCAAATAAATTGGCAGTATCACAATCGCGTTCCTGCAATCTGCTATATTTTGAATGTTTTTTTTTCACCCTTTCGGGGTCATCCTACCCAGGTCCGACGACCGCCCCCTAGGTGGTGCACTGCAGCCTGAAGGCTTATTGTACGTTGACCCCCTACTCCTTCTCATTCACACACCATTCATTCCATAACTTGGATGGTTGTTGCTCGGTCCGCATCCCCAAACAGAGAACATCACGTGCCGCTGCCCGAAACACCGCTGTCGCCGGACACCCATCCAATTATGGGCGCGCATTTCACTGCTTAACTCCGGTGATCGACGCTCGCCGATACAACCGAAGCCGCCACAAGCGCGCCTATTTCGAATGTGGAAGAAATTTTCACTAGTTCTATTTATAATTTGTAAATCCCAGTCTAAGGGGCTCCCAAGATTAGCACACTTCCCCGTGTAACTTTTAGGTGTGTGTCTCTTTCGTGGTGTGCGTCTCTCCCGTGGCGCAGTGGACAGAGCTTTGTTCTTTGAAGCCAGAAGTCGCAGGTTCTATTCCCAGCGGGAAAGACACATTTAGGTAGTAGTTATTAAAAAATCACGACCGTGGTGGTACTACCCAGTTGTCTAAAGGTGCTGTGAAATGCATAACTGCATGTTTCAGCAACGTTGACGGAACAGGAGGAATGATGGGTTAAACATCTAATAATCCGACACTCACGGTACTCTGTTATTTAGGCATATGCCTTCGTGGGATGTCAAAAGATAAAAAAAGGTAGATGCGCCTCTGACATTCTTACCTTAATTAAATTCCAATTTCTAATGTATCTAATGATTTGTTTTGGAATATTTCCGTGACTAATAAAAAAATTAATAAAAATTTATCCTGAATTTACAAATGAAATTTTGATAGTAATTTTTAAAGCCAATACCAAATGTCGTTATTTATAGTCATTTTTATAGAAAGTGTTCTAATTAGCCTGATATTTATTCGAAACCTTTAAGTTATGGCGGTATTATTATTTATTTTTTAACTATTTTTTACTTTAAACTGGAAAGCAGTCCTTGGTCTGCACACAACTTACCGATGGCACTAGTTTCCTCCTTAGTTCAAATATGTCACATGCTGTTAGAGTTGGTCTGTAGTTGGTTAGACTTAATACGAGTTCTTCCACCTAAAATAATAAACTATACATAAACATTTTTATGTCGTAGGTATTCAGTTCGAAACACTAAATATTTTCTTAAAGTGAGTGTCGTATATTGGGCAGTGTGGTGTAATATAACTATATGTGTATCATATATATCAATGTATTGTAGCAATATTTTGACATAAGAAATTAAATTCCTCTATAGTTAAGTGGTGTATTAGATTTTTAAAAATTATTGTGTGTACGGTGGTATCCACAAAGATATACTGTGTGTTACGAATGAACTTAAACAGTGGCGGCGAGTACGTGTGGAGCACGAGGGTCAATGTACCCAAAGAAGTGAAATGTATGGGTGGAATGCACCCATAAGAGAAAAGTTTTTTTGCAATTCTTGTCCTGCAAAACTCTTTAAAACTTATGTGTTTATGGGTGAAGACCTTTTTTGTCTTTTTTTTATTAGATAAGAAATAAAATAATAAAATACGTGGGTGTGTATATACCTTTTTTTTGCAACTAATTGCCTTTTGCCGGGGTAATGCCTTTTAATTTATTTTTTTGCTCTTTAAATATTTTTGGACACATGACATCCATAAAAATCTCAAAAGTCGCCGCGCCCGGACGTAAGTATACCTGTAAAATTTTCTATATTTTATATGCATTTCGAAAAATGTTCTTTTCACAAAAACTTATGCTTCATGGGAAATGCTATAATTTATAGTAAAATGGCCTTAATATATACAGAGTGGTCCAAAATTGTGAGAATATTACTTAACCTAATAAAATAACATAAGGGGCAATATAAAGTGTTTAATAGGTTTTTCTATTTGTTATTTGTATATTATTTTTACGCGATTAGAATTACAATTAGGGCTTTTAGTGATTATATTATATTATTGCAGAAGTGAAAACTAGGTTAGTATGGAGACCGGGGAGTTAATATGCAAGGAGGCTTGATACGGTTTTGTATTTGGCGCAATCAGCAAATCGGTAAATCTTCTTGTAAATCGTTCATTTAATAAATGCCAGTCTGTAGAAAAATTCTCATATGTATCATTTGAGCCGAATTTGTTTAGTAAATAAAAGTGTATTTTAAAGCTAAAAAATGTAAGTATGTACTTAGTTTATATAAGAAATTTACTATTAAAAATTATATTTTTGGTAAAAACTAATTATTTTGCCATAAACTATATTTTGAACTGAGTCCTATATTACATTTTTATAGTTTTAACCTAAAGGTTATGTTTGTTATGAAGGTTTTTGTTAAATTAGACATTATGGGAGGGTCGATACACAACATTCTAGGGAGGCTTGATACATGTGATAAAAATTTAGAACTAGACATATTTTGGCTACAGGTAAGAAATTGATATGGCACTGAAGGGGACACAGAAGATGACCAGGAAGACGTAGCCTGCATTTATTGTAATTTATTATATTCGAAATTAAAACCTCATGAGTACTGGATCAGATGTCATGTCTGTTCCAAATGGTGTCATACAGAATGTGCTTGTGTTAGCAGTCAATAAAAATGTTTTTAATGTGAAATTTGCAAAAAACTAACATTTTATTATTATTGAGATCTAATTAAATGTATTTATTAATCCTCTTAGTACCACGTATAAGGATTGTTCCAGCAGGCTGTCAGAAATGTTTGCAACCGTTCGGATTCTGCGCACGTCAAATTTGTCGTTCCAGCAGTGCCCATGTTTGTAACATTATACAATTGTTTGTTGTTCCAGCAGTAGTTTTAGAACGTTAGATACATGTTAAAAACTGTTTAAAAAGTTTGAAAACTTTCTTCAAACATTACTGGCAAATTTGTAACATAACCTTTCTTGTATTTACGTTATAAAGAGGTATGCACGCATTGTTTATTTTTTGTTCCAGCAGAAAAGTGTTGCCAACATTTCTGACTAATGTTTATAACAATTTCTGCGTTTTACGATTGTTGTTAACATGTTTCCAGCATTCTGCTGGAACAAACCTAGTAACCCTCCCATATATGTATGGGGTGGCTTGAGACATTTTGAAAAAATATATACCTAATCTCTCTATTTGGTATAATAATAGAAGAATGTGTGTGGCATTTTTATTATATAATATCCAAATAACTTAGAATGCACAATAAAACTAGTAAAGCTGTTTTTACCATAGCTTACAGAAATGGTTTTGTTAAAAACATATCATCCCTCCCCAGTCTCCCCTACTTTATTTTTATAATTAATAATTTTTTGTCCATTGAGTACTACCTTTTTGGTTAAATATTAAATAATTAGTTATTTTCAACTAAAAATATTTTACTAACTTTTTTTTAAATTTCCGGTCATTGTTTGTCCTTAGCAATACTTTCTCAAGTTTATACTTATAGGTTAAGCATCACCCCGTATATATAAAAAGTGTTGTTGCCCACGATACATATGGATTATAGACATCAGTAAATTAAAGCAGTATATCGACTTACCAAATGAGATTCCTCCATATTAAGGCGACTTAGTGGGTATTTGTAAATGTAGGAAATTAAATCGTTTCCCTAAAAATACTTTATAGTAGGAGAGCTGGTAAGCATTTTTGAGCAGGTATTTAAGGCAGAATGAAAATTATCCACAATGCTTCTTTAATTTTATTTAAATAATGAAACGCAGACCTAATTAAAAACTTGCATTTACGACACTTTCTTAGATTTTGTATTGAAATGGGACACAGTTTCGTTGTAAAAGTGTGCAAGGGGTTTTCAGAAAAACTCCAAATTTTTCGATGTCAGTCTAATTTTCAAACTGTATACCGTATTTTTTTAGATATTTCGAAAGAAACGACGCAAATTAAAATTATCTGACAGTTTATATGTTTTCAACACAGAACAAGAAAGGTTAGTTCTGGTTAGTTTTCAAACCAAGCTTGTACATACTTATGTCCTTGCAGGGGCGGTCATAGGGGGCCATGGCCCTCCTCCATTGGATGCAACATCTCTTCTATTTTATTGTGTTTCATATATGTCCAATGGCAAATATGGGCATTTATTGAGAGTCCGCCCAAGGTTGGTCCGAGGGGTGAGGCTGATGATAGAATTGAAGGTGAGGACCTTTTCAATTACGTGGGAAGGAGGTTTTGTGTAATTTTATAAAAATAATGAAAGGTGAAAACAATAAATAGAGGTTAGAGGATCTTCAAAAAATTTTTGATTTTTGTTTTTTGCCACCTCCACACATCTCCTCGGCCCATGCCCCCCTCAGAAAGTCGATATGACCGCCCCTGTGTCCTTGTGTAAATAAAGGCTTGATTTCACAGCCCTCTAGTGAAATTTGGCTGACGAACATTCGTCTTTTTTTGTTAACGTGTTTTTAATTTATTTTTAAAAGTCCCGAAAAAAGGAAACACGTTTTTTTAATTTAATTAAACGGTCTAAAGAATGGCATAGAGATTTAATGTAGCATAGTGCCTATTTTAATTTTCCTATTTTTTATATTGTACTTGATACAGGTAAAAATATGTTTATCAGTTTGTTTTTGATGTACGCTCATACTGTTGACCTTCAGCGTTCTTGCTTTTAATTTAAAGGGACATAAAATTTAGTCATAAAAATAACGTCTTTTATTTAACATGGCGCAGTCGGTAGGATACGAACCTACGCTCCCAAAGGGAATCTGATTTCCAATCAGACATAGAAAAAGGTAGACCTATCAAACCTCCTGTACGTTACAACCCTAAATAAAATAATTTATTATATTATGTAATAATACTAAATGTACTAGTAATAGCTTAGACTTGATTTGTTATATTCGATCGTACAGTGTATAGGTTGTAAGGGAAAAGCAGTATATGTTTGTTCTTGTTTATTTGTTAAAAAAAATAGGGTTTTAGTTTTCTTATGGAAAAGAGAGATGTAGCATAGTACCTATTTTAATTTTCCTATTTTTTATATTGTACTTGATACAGGTAAAAACATGTTTATCAGTTTGTTTTTATGTACGCTCATACTGTTGACCTTCAGCGTTCTTGCTTTTAATTTAAAGGGAAATAAAATTTAGTCATAAAAATAACGTCTTTTATTTAACATTTAAAATAAATATATAAAAATAAGGAGACAATTTGCGACACGTTTAGTGTTTATTTCAAAAAATTCGTATCTCTGTAATTATTTGCTCTAATGACTTACATTTTGGGTATGTTTCAGCATAACCATCAAACTATATGCCAAATTTATTTTAGACTTTTAACCTTAAAAGCTTTTGTACAGTGTGTCTACGTAAATGCTACAATGGCGACAAATATGAGAAACTTTTTAATATTAATTTTACGGAAAAAAGTTATTCTTTATAAAAAGTTCTGCATGGACCAAAACCTAAAATGCAATCATCAGATATTAAATTGTGTCAGTCATGTACGAGGTTTGGCCAAATATGTAATTTTTGGTTAAGAGTAAAGTATTTGTATTTTTGCTAATATCGCAACTGATGATTGCATTTTAGGTTTTGTGTTTTTTGCATGCAGAACTTTTTATAAGGTATAACTTTTTCGTAAAACTAATAATAACATTTGATGTATGTATAAAAGCTCCAATACCATTTAAAAAAAATTATGCCTTGTCACCCCCTATGGTTAGGTCTGCGTTTTTATATTTAAATAATATTAGAAAAGAATTTTAAATAATTTTTATTGTGCCTCAAATATCTAAAAATGCTTACCAGCTCTTGTACTATAAGGTTAATACATAAAATAATATTTCAATACCCTATAAAAACACAGAGTTGGTAAGTACCAATATTAAAATTGGTGTTTAGGGCTAAGCTTTGTATCAACATAAAAAAAATATATATACAGGGTGTCCGGGAAAATGTGGGAAATATCTCGCACACGTATGGAACAGATGAAAATAACACGACACGTTCCTATAAAATTTTTCCGTTTAAGCCCGCCCTGCGGAGAAATGATCCCCTAAAGGGGGCAGCTAGAAATCGATTTTTCGTGAATAACTTTTAAAGCGCTCTGTATAATTTGATAATATTTTAGTACGATGCATACTAGTAAAGACCTCTTAAAATAGTGCCCTTAAAACTTATGTCGCTTCTTTAGTTTGCCAGGGACGGACTAGTTTTCGCTCATTATTGATAATATTTTTTACGCCCTGTATGGTGAAGACACAAAAAATATGTTTTGGGGTAGTTTAAACCTTTTGCTAAAAAAAAGGTACTCTTGTTTGACATCGATAAAATGAGCCGTTTTCGAGTAAAAAATTATTTTAACAATAAGAGTGCAACAAATTCCTGACCTGCTACGAGAGGACTTCAATACTGAATCAAAAATTACAAATTACATCGAAAATAAAATATTGTATTATTAAACAAAAATAAACTCTTATTGTTAAAATAATTTTTTACCCGAAAACGGCTCATTTTATCGATGTCAAACAAGAGTACCTTTTTTTTTTGCAAAAGGTTTAAACTACCCAAAAACATATTTTTTGTGTCTTCACCATACAGGGCGTAAAAATATTATCAATAATGTGCGAAAACTAGTCCGTCCCTGGCAAACTAAAGAAGCGACATAAGTTTCAAGGGCACTATTTTAAGAGGTCTTTACTAGTATGCATCGTACTAAAATATTATCAAATTATACAGAGCGCTTTAAAAGTTATTCACGAAAAATCGATTTCTAGCTGCCCCCTTTAGGGGATCATTTCTCCGCAGGGGGCTTAAACGGAAAAATTTTATAGAAACGTGTCGTGTTATTTTCATCTGTTCCATACGTGTGCGAGATATTTCCCACATTTTCCCGGACACCCTGTATATATAGTTTTTAACGGTCTCTTATTTATAACGACAAATCGTGTAGCCATCCTTTATATGCACTTCAATATACTTAGTAAAAAAGGGTCACGTTATTTACTTACCACGTAATATATATTATTAGTCCTTTTGACAACTACGTACGATGCAGTTATTATGTAGATACCTATTAATATTTCTTTAACTACTCTTTCTGTTATTGTTTCCTTATGCAAAATATTAAATAAGATATATAGCACTAGAAATATTTGACAGCAAATCAAATAAACAAAATCGATTACACAAAAAAATAAACTTGCATAGAACAAAACTTGCTGTGAAAAGTTTAAAATACATGCCATGTAGAATTTTTGATAAAATTTTATTTGTTTGATAAACATTTGGTTGCCTGTAGTTTTATCAAAAACTTCTTTTCGTAATTCCATACTCATTTTTATAGAGTCTAGTAGCCTCTTGAAAATTCTATTATAAGTATCTGTCATATTGACTGTGTAAAGTGCTACTGAGACACCGCATAATGTGTTCAAACCAGTTGAAAGTGAGTCTATAATATTAAATAAAGTATAGCCCTCTGTAGTTACTCGAAATACGAAGAATGATGTGGCCACTGTAATACCTAAAAATAAATGTGTAAAGATGGGTCCACATTTAATTCTTTCTGAAAGCAATACCGCAAAGTACACAAAAAATGATAAAGTTAACAAACCTTTTCGAAGGCACATAGCCTCTGACAGAGCCTGAAAACATATCTTTTAGATAAATAATCCTGAACTTGCACCTATCTTAACCAGGCTCTTTCAAATTTCTTATGACACGGGTATTTTTCCAGACAGCTGGAGAGCTGCACGTGCCGAGCCTATTCTCAAGAAAGGATCTAAATCTCTTCCATCCAACTATAGACCCATTTCACTCCTCTCAATGCTTTGTAAAGTAATGGAGAAATCCATTAACTCGCAAATTCTTAGGTATTTAGAAAAACATAAAATTTTACATGACAGGCAATGCGGATTTCGCCA
The DNA here is from genome assembly GCA_014170235.1 of Listronotus bonariensis. Classification (NCBI taxonomy): domain Eukaryota; kingdom Metazoa; phylum Arthropoda; class Insecta; order Coleoptera; family Curculionidae; genus Listronotus; species Listronotus bonariensis. The sequence continues at coordinate 13,951 of JACEGR010007289.1, read as the reverse complement.
CAAGAGATCTACAGCAGATCTTCTTTCCTTCGTTTCACACAACTGGAACAAGTCTCTTGAGTTTCTAGGTGAGTCCTAGATCGTTGCTCTTGATATATCTAAAGCTTTTGACCAAGTCTGGCATGACGCACTTCTTAATAAACTTCCCTTCTACGGTCTTCCTACTAAACTCTGCTCTTGGCTCTCCAGTTATCTTTCTAATCGACGTATATCAGTCATTGTTGATGACCACTCTTCAAGCTTTCACGAAATTAATGCTGGAGTGCCTCAGGGTTCAGTACTAGCACCAACTTAGCTTCTTCTTCACATCAATGACCTTCTATTAGAACTTGAACCACACTAACCAATTCCATTCATAGTTATGCTGACGATAGTACCCTTCACTCCACTTTTCAGGTTCTCAAACCAATCTCTCAACCCGACTTGGAAAGCAAACGCAGGGCGATGCAGATATCTCTTTCACAGGATCTCAATTTGATATTGGATTGGGGCGCCAAAAATCTCGTTCAATTTAATGCATCCAAAACACAATCATGATCTTTGTCGCGAAAAAATCATCAAACACTCACCCTTTGCTTATGAGTGGCCAGGTTTTGCAGAGCGGGGACACATTTAACCTTGTGGGCGTCACATTTGAGAATAACCTTAACTGGCATAAACACATTGTATCTGTAGCCACCGCGGCTTCAAAAAGCTTGGATTTCTTTTCCGAGCCAAAAAGTATTTTTCTCCTTCCAGTTTATACACTTTGTATGTGTCCCAAATTCGACCCTCTCTGGAATATTGTTCTCATGTCTGGGGAATGGCATCCCCTACAACCCTAGGCATTCTTGATGCCATTCAAAGAAGAGCTGTTCGTCTTATAAATGATCCTTTACTTACTCAAAGACTTCCTTCTCTTGCCCATCGTCGAGCTGTGGGAGATCTATCGCTCTTCTATAGTTACTTTTACGGCTTCTGCTCCGACCAATTATCCAGTATAGTCCCTCCTCTTGCAGCTCCCAACAGAGAAACTCGTGGTGCCGCACGTATACATCCCTATACGGTCCAATTGGACAGGCCCCGAACTTCCCATTTCGTTCGTTCTTTTATCCCTAGAGTTTCTAGACTGTGGGACCTACTGCCAGCGGAGGTCTTTCCTGCCCCACCTAATCTTCAAGTTTTTAAGTCTCGTGTTAACAAATTTCCTTTTACCTTGCTTAAGACACCCAGGGTACGTTAGTATTTAGGCTTTCAGCCTTCGTGGATTGTCCAAAGATAAAGAGAAAAAAAGCATTGCTTAAACACGTATCTCGTATTTAAAAAACATCCTCACATTTCGCGTCTGGCCTGCTATAAAACCGGTGGCACGTGGCGTGGAACTTAAAACTCGTCGGGTTAAATATTTATTGCTGCAATAAATCATTGTTCACAAAAGAGTTTAATAACTTTATCATTTTTGTGTACTTTGCGGTACTGCTTTCAGAATGAATTAAATGTGGACCCATCTATAACAGTGTATGTTCTGCATCAGGATACATTTGTAAAAGTGTACAGGGTGGTTTTTTTGGGTGGTTTTAAAGGGTACAGGCTAAACGGTAAGGGATACAAAAAACAAAAATACGATTTCCCTTATCTTTTTACTGTTTAACTTCATGACGCAATCAGATCCACGTTCACTTGAATGGTTTGGAAGATACAGGTTGGATCTCAAAATACGTCAATTTTTATTATGTCTTATTACTCGGACACTTATGAAGATAGAAAGAAACTCCAAATACAAAAGTTTTATAACTTTTTACGTAGAATCCAGTGGCGTACATATTAATAAGAATCTCTGTATCTGAGTATCTCAAAAAATTACATTTTTGTTGCGATTACAACAATATACAACATATATTTTGCATTGTTTTACACAGCGAAACTAACAAAAAAATAAATGAATATTAATTGGCCATGGATTGTATTAACATTCATTCATTTTTTAAAGAATATGTATATAAAAAACCCAATTTAACAAGAATACTCAAACATTTATTAACACAATAAACAATAACAACCACAGAAAATTGGTTCATTTATAATAGCAACTAAACAATTATCCCAAGTATTTAATATTTTTTTGCGCTGGTGGTTAATCACAAAATGTGCTAAAATGCATTCCATTCTGTTCGATGCATTTTTGAATTATTTTTGTAATCAAGCTAGTGGCGATATAGATGTAAATAATTGGTGTTCTTCTGATATCTAATTTTAAAAAGTTAAAGCAAATTATTTTAATTTTATTTAAAATGTACCAAATATTTACTTCCATATCACCATTTATTTGGTCATAAGATGAGTTTTAAAATGCATAGTACAAATTACAACAGTAATTAATCATCAGCGCAAAATTTTTTAAGTACTTGAGATAATTGTTTAGTTGCTTTTATAAATGAACCTATTTTCTGTGGTTGTTTTTGTTTTGGTTAATACACATTTAAGTATTTTTGGTAAATTGGATTTTTTATATACATACCAATTCAATCCATGGCCAGCTATGTTTTTTTGTTAGTTTTACTGTGTAGAATAATGCAAAATATTAAGTGATATAATTATATTGTTGTAATCGCAATAAAAAAATGCAAGTTTTAAGGTACTCAGATACAGGGTGTCCTATAAAAAAATGAAAGTTTATATTATATCTCCAAAATTAAATCATTTATATTTAGGTTATGTACGCCACTGGATTCTACATAAAAAGTTATAAAACTTTTGTGTTTAGAGTTTTTTTATTTTCATAAGTGTCCCAGTTATAAGACAAAATAAAAATCGACAAATTTTATAAATCAACCTGTATCTTCTAAATCAATCAAATTATTAAATTAAACACTAAAAAGATAACGGGACACACATCTTGGCTTTTTGTATCTCTTACCGTTTAGCCTGTACTCTATAATACCACCAAAAATAAAACACACTGTACAAGATGTTAAAGAATACAAAAGAGAAATCTCCATTTTTGACAGCTAAAAGAAGAACTTCTGCTTTTTGTATGTCATTCACCAGGACCCTCTCCAGTGACGCGTTTCACCTACCTCATTAGACTTGTAAAATTGGGTGTCCCGTTTTAAATGTCGAAAAGAAAGATTTCTCTTTTGTATGTATTACGACAGACGAGAATTATTAAAAAAATTCATAACAATTTTAACAACACTACTGGACAAAAAAACCGCACAAACAAATCTTATATATACTTTTGATTTTTATCGATTTAAATAATAATTTTAATGGAAGAAGCTATTACTGGACAAAAGATAATTGAAATCGGTTAAAAAACCAAAAAGTTATTTAAGATTAAATTTTAACAATTTTTTTTTGTCCGGCTTCTTTGTACATGACTTTATTTATGTCATTTATAATCAAAATTTACACTTATACCTAGACTAGAATCAATTTTAGGTGAAGAACCAATTCTAAAACGGTATTTACCAATCGGTTATGTTGACGTTTAAACAATGTATTATACGTCAAAGTTGTCACCAATTATTACCGCGGATATAATTGGTTGGACGTCTAAAATTGATGTAGGTTAGTTGCTAAACTGTTATACCTCTATAAATAAAAATGTTTTACAGTGTTATAGAACTTTGTGCAGCAAGGCAGTTCTTTCAGTGGTATTATTTTGAAAAATTATCAGTTTCATTTCCAAGAGATCAGGAGAACTTGATCACGTGACAAATGCAATATACAATATTAATAAACACTTAGCATGAAATCAGTTTGTTTACTAATCATGTCTCTAAAAATACCACTTTTTGGTGTATTTTTCATTTTTGAAATTTTTGGAGTTCCTGTACAAGACATGTTTTTTAAGAGTGAATCTTAGAAAAAAGGCAAGATACAAAGAAAATACAACAGACTAAAAGATGCATTTCAAATTGCCTAATCGAAAAAAACTTTATAAAAGTCAGTGGCGTTCTTTTTTCCCAATAATAATCTTTTAAGAAACGATTTATTTCCGAAATTGTTGATTAAATAAACTTTTTTCGTAAAATCTGCCACCAGATTCTCTGCCAAATATTATTTTGTTTAAATTTAAACTCCCAGAAAACAAAAAACTATAAAATATAAAATATATTTTTTTTATCTTGCAGCAGTCAGAAGTACCACTTACTTAAAATTAGCAAGAAAATCGTAGTGTACTGTAATTTCTCCATTTCCCTTGCTGTGATAAAGTTGTTTAGACCAAACTGTTTGCTTTCTAAAATTAATTCACTGATTCCATTCATATATTTTACAAACAGATGTCTATTTTTAATTAATGAACCAATAAAAAAGAGTGTCCATGATTGTCGAAAGTAGTCAAATGATCCAAAAACAGTCCTTGCAATGTATCTGTTGCATTACACCATTTATAGACGCTATTGATCCTAAAAGTTTTTTTTTACTTTATTTATAAACTTACTGGATGATGGCATCCATCATTAATAAGTTATGCCAAAAAATGCGTTTAGGATGATGGCATCCATCATTAATAAGTTATTGGCAAAAATGCGTTTAGGATAATGGCATTTATCATTAAATAAGTATTGCAAGTTTTATAAGTTGAATGTCCCAAAAGTTAAATAACATATTTAGAATTTTGTAATCGAAAAAATGAGAAAAAAGGCAGGAAAACTTTATCAATAAAAAATTACATAATATAAATTTTATATCGTAATAATAAACCAAAAAATAAATAAAGTATGTAATAAAATTTAAAAAAGATAGTAAATCAAAGAAAACACTTTAAAATAGTAAGTATTTAAGGGACACTTACACTCAATTTTCAGATCCAAAACATAGGAGAAATATTTTAAAGGAGTTAAATGTCAAAAAAACTATTAAATATATATAATTTTTTTATTAACACGTCTTTAAACTTTTAATAAGGCAACTCCCTGATTTCATATAATTTTTTTAGGTAACTACAAATTTAAAAGGTTTTAAACAAAATGTTTACAGCTCCTAACAGTCTACTTGAATAACCCGCCTTCTTGACTAGCCATCACCAATTAATTACACAACACACACTAATTAGGTAATGAATACACTTAATTATGTCTACTAAAAACTCTTTTCTTTAAAAAGAAACTAAAAGCTAGAAAACCACGTAGAAAACAATTGCACAAAGCGGCCAAACAAAAGCAAGGTTGCCTCATCTGTCAAATTGTCAAATCTTGTATTTCAGCTAAGCGGGAAATTTGAATTTATCACCTTCGGTCGAAATCGTCGAAATTAACCTAGCTAATTTTACCATCATTTTATTTTTATTCTCTCAAAAATACATAATAAACATTTTGTTTGACTTAATTTTTATTTGCATGATTTGTATCAATAAAATGTTAGGAAAAGGCCATTTCCTTTAAATTATGTAAAAAACATAAAATAATGTTGTTTAGCCGCCATTATAAATAAACAGATCAAAAAAATTGCTCGAATGTTAGTTAAATACCAATGTTAATAATATGGTTTGAAAAGTATGAATATGCGTTGAAGGTTTGCCTTCAAAAATCCAATATTTATTTGCCTGCAACAAAAGGCATGCTTTATTTAATCAGGATTGGTATGCCGCCATTTTTGTATGCTTGCCGGCAATTCGCCTGCATGTAAAATTTATTGGCAATTGAGTGTTTATTTAGGGTTAACTTTTTAATGCGTATTAGATGTTGGCATAATATTGCCACCAATTGCCAATGCTTTACCATCAATGCCAATATGAAAAATGTATATTGCCGGCAAATAGTGTTTGCATTTGGTAAACTATTTTACTCACATTTTTGTAGACGCAACCATTGGGCTAGTTCTCGTCTGGCGTCTTGTTAAGATTTTATTTTATTAAATTAAAATAATTTCAACCGAGTGCTAATGAACCTTTGTTTATAAATTGAAACCTTTGTAATTGTAAGTAACTTAATATTAAATATTTCATTATTTTATTTCTTTTAAAGTAATAATAACTTTTTATTATATTGTGTAAGAGCAGAATAGTTCTTCATAATGTATAAGAGTTTTTTTTTCATACAATGTTAAATAAACTTTTTAATTTTACTTTGGAGAAAAGCCAAATAATATTTTGTTTAAATTTAATCTCCCAGAAAACAAATAAAGCATAAAATAATAAATTTGTATAATGGACACCGCTGCTTAAGTTTTCTTAATAAAATAAGTGAAGAGATTTATATACAGGGTGATTCACGGTCGATGGTAGGTTAGACGTTTATGGAAAATTTAGCATCTTACATTTTCCTTCCTGTTCTATCGATCTAAAATATTTTCAGCATTGCGACGTTGCCGCTTCTATCAAAAAATCCTAGAAACTTTATTTTTTTAAATGGAACACCCCTATATTAACAAGTTTTTATATTGGCCTTTTTATTATAATAATTTTTTGTTAATATTGCCCTATACCTATCTCTATCGGTTTTCGAGATAAAAAATAATTTGTGTTAAATATGGTCCAAAACATGGCCCTGATTAAACTTAAGTAAATTAGTGCTCTCAATTCATGAAAAGTTGATGTTTCGGTGGTAGTTTAGACAGACACGATGTATTTAATTAACACCGAGAAATCGACTCCATATCATACAGGGCATGCTAAAATTAGTAATATTTCCGTTATTCATAAAAGGGGTCAAAAGATCATTTTTTCAAATGAAACCCCTGTATATTTCTCAATAAAATAAAAGATGAAGAAGAACGCTTTAAGATGACATATTATGTCCCTATACCTAAATCATCAAGTTTCCTTAATAAAGCCGCTTTTTTGTGAAAAGATATTTTTTAAAGAATTTAATTTCAAGTAACCATGGAAATATCAAGGTTATAACAGTTTGGTGATTTTTATAAGTAACTTATAAACAGTAATTGACGGTGTTTTAAGTTATCTTCCAAAATGAACGCAAATATTGATTATCCAAACGAAGTTCTTATAAAATTATTTATTTTACTTGGACAGTGTGATCAAATTTTTGCCAGAAGTTGCAGAAAATTTACCCAAATGTATCCTGAAGTAACACCAATGAACGAGAGGAAGTTTGTACGACTACAAAATAATTTTATTAGGTATGGTTAAATTTAAAAGCTCCTCCAACATTACTAAAACCTGTTACTTCAAATGAATACAATATTGTTAACGTTTTGGCATATCTTTATGCATATCCAGAAGCTTCAATTCGTAGTGCAGAAGCAGATACGGGTGTATCATATGCTTCAATACAACAAATTTTTGAAAATCACGAAATGCATCCGTATAAATTTACTAAAGCTTAAGCCCTTAGCGGAAGACTTTAAACGTAGAGTGCATTTTTGCGAAACCCTTTTAATATGTACACAGGAGAATCCAAAATTTTACACAGGACGATCCAGAATTTTTGTCAAAAATAGATCCGTGTAAAATAAATAATTCATAAGAACTTCGTTTAAATAATCAAAATTTGCGTTCATTTTGAAAGATCATTTTAAACACCGTCAATAACTGTTAAGTTACTTATAAAAGTCACCAAACTGTCATAAGTTTGATATTCCCATGGTTACTTGAAATTAAATTATTTAAAAAATATTTTTTTACAAAAACCGGCTTTATTAAGAAAACTTGATGATTTAGGTATATGGGCATGATATGTCATTTTAAAGCGTTTTTCTTCATCTTTTATTTTATTGAGTAATATACAGGGGTTTCATTTGAAAAAATGATCTTTTGACCCCTTTTGTGAATAACGGAAATAATAGTAATTTTAGCACGCCCTGTATGATATAGAGTCGATATTTCGGTGTAAATTAAATACATCGTGTCTGTCTAAACGACCACCAAAACATCAACTTTTCATGAATTGAGAGCACTAATTTACTTAAGTTTAATCAGGGCCATGTTTTGGACCATATTTAACACAAATTATTTTTATCTCGAAAACCGATAGAGATAGGTATAGGGCAATATTAACAAAAAAGTATTATAATAAAAGGGCGAATACAAAAACTTGTCAATATAGGGGGTGTTCCATTTAAAAAAATAAAGTTTCTAGGACTTTTTGATAGAAGCGGCAACGTCGCAATGCTGAAAATATTTTAGATCGATAGAACAGGAAAGAAAATGTAAGATGATAAATTTTCAGAAAAATTCTGCGTTTCGTTTTCCATAAACGTCTAACCTACCATCGACCGTGAATCACCCTGTATAGTATTTATTGAGCTGGAGTAAAATGCTACATGACCTGACCTTGCAGGACCTTCTTACATTGGAATATGAATTTTATAAAACGTATATACAGTGTGGACATAAAAAGTCCCCCTGCTAACTTTTGTACCCTTAATTTTTTTCTTTATAAAATTTGGGTATGACTAATGAGAGGGTATAAACTACTTTTTGACGATGGAGGATGGGCGCCATCTTGGAAAAAAATTTAATTAAAAGGGGTGTTGTGGCATATCATTCTAAAGTTCCTGACGAGTACTTTATAACGCTAGAATATAAAGTTAATATCTTTATCTATTACAAAATGGCGGTACTTTAAAAATTACCTAAACTTCTGATTTGGATGGCAATATTTTCAAAACTAATAAAGTTGCATGTACTAAATATGGTACTTTTTAAAGCCATTTTAAAGATCTTTTTAATGGTAATTAAATATACAGGGTGCTTCATTAAAAAATTAGTACTTTTGTCCTACCCTGTATATTATTAGTATCAGTATCAGTATCAGCATCACCACTGGAAAGATATAAAAGGGTTTCGAGAAAATACCATATTAAGAACATCTAACATTATTAGTTTTGGAAATATGGCCATCCAAATAAGAAATTTATTTAATTTTTAAAGTACCTCCATTTTGTAATATTGACTTTTATATTCTAGCGGTATAAAGTACTCGTCAGGAACTTTTAAAATATTATGCCACAAGACCATTTAATTTTCTTTTTAAGATGGCGCCCATCCTCCGTCTTGATTGTTAAAAGTACATTTTTACGTTAAATAGTAGTTTATACCCTCCCATTAGTCATACCCAAATTTTATAAGAAAAAAATTAAGGAGTAGAAAAGTTAGCAAGAGGGACTATTTACGTACACACTGTATAATCAGGGCCACGAACAAAAAATAAAGGTGCTGAAAAGAGTGGGTAAGACAATTTAGATTGCATATTTATAAATTTACATTGTCTTGGAAAACCTAGATCAAAAAAACGCCTTTAATAAAATCGCAGTACCTGATTTGTTTAATATATTGTAAGCAATCTTTTTATTACTAGCACAGAGTCATATTGTTATGCTGACTCACTTAGTTTTGTAAGATATAAGCTTTTGGTTTATGGTGGGTCTCGTATGGAAAAACATCGTGACTTGGGTAGTAGATTTCGATGTATTAAACAGTACGGAATAAATGTTTCAAAAATCCCAATTTCTTAAAAACTTTTATTTTTGGTTTGGGGATTGCTAATGAAACTTACTTCATTTTTATTCCTACAATCCAAAAATAAGCTAATATATAGGGGTTCCATTTAAAAAACACAAGTTTAACATGGCTCTTTTTTTTGAAGCACCCTGTATAATTTTTATTATTTTAAATTTTGCTTCCAAAGTATCCGCATATGCTTGTAAAAAAATAAAAAAAAATCCGTAGCCTTATTTTTGAATTAACCCAATTACGTTTTTTTTTATCTTTGGACAAACCACGAAGATTAAAAGCCTAAATACTAACGTACCGTGGGTGTCGTTAGCGAGGTAAGAGGGAGTTTGTTGACACGGGACTTAAATACTTGAAGATTTGGGGAGGAAGGAAAGACCTTCGCGCGCAGCAGGTTCCACATTCTAGAAACTCTAGGGATTAAAGAACGAATAAAGTGAGAAGTTCGGGGCCTGTCCAGTTGGACAGGTATAGGGATGCATCCGCGCGGAACCACCACGAGTTTCTCTGTTGGGAACCGTGAGTGGAGAAACTATACTGGATAATTCTTTAGAGCAGAAGCCATGGAAGTACCTATAAAAAAGCGATAGATCCCCCACAGCCCGACGATGGGCAAGAGAGGGAAGCCTTTCTGTAAGTGAAGGACCATTAATGAGACGAATAGCTCATCTTTGAATAGAATCCAAGAACGTAAAAAAGATATTTCAAAGTTTTATCTTTTAAGTTTGTTTTTCAAAAGTATAATTAAACCAAGGTTAGTTTATATTTATAAGGTTGCGACATATCCTCAACTTTTAGGGGGTTCGAGGTCGGGGACGCGAGGAAAGGCACTCCACTCCATTTGCGCATTTCATTTTGCATTGTTTTGGTAGTGATATTTGTTGAAAGATGTAATTCCAAATGTTTTTTATTTAAAGTAAAAGAATTTACAACTTAATAATAATTAAAAACTGTTGTATAAACGGTTGTTCTACTAATACAATAAACTGCATATCTTCGGCACTGAACAACATGGCCGAAAAATGGGAGATGTGACGTCATAACACGTCAAAGCAATATGGCCGAATGTCGTGACTTTATGTAGACCGACTTTGTAATTAAAGTAAAGTAATATAATGTACTTTTTTATATCATCTAGTGACGTCACGTCAAACAATATTTATTTGCCTGCAAAAAAGGCATGCTTTATTTAATTAGGATTGGTATACCGCCATTTTTGTATGCTTGTCGGCAATTCGCCTTTATTTAAAATTTATTGGCAATTGAGTGTTTATTTAGGGTTGACTTTTCTAATGCGTATTAGATGTTGGCATAATATTGCCACCACTTGCCAATGCTTTACCATCAATGCCAATATGCCGGCAAATAGTGTTTGCTGGGGTGCGGTTTTGTGTGGCCAGACGGACTTTGGCGAAACTTTGATTCCACTTACCAAGAAAACAATACAGCCCAGTTATACATACAGAAAATAAACAATCGTTTATTTGTTGCTTTTATCCTTGGTTTTAGGATCCCTTCTTTCGTGTGGGGGCATTCGTAGTAAAAAGGACAGTAAAAAACATTATTGGTGTAAAAGCGCATATCATACAATCGGATGCTTTTGGGAAAATTATAAAAGGGTATTTAAAGGATACCTTCATTGTACATCAGTAAAATATTGAACTTAACTAATACGGTGAAATTTTCTTTATATTCTATATGAAGCTAATTTAGATTAAAATTGAAGTCATCAGGAATATGCTAACATAGAAATCAATCTATAATTGACTGATATAAATAGATAGTAGTACGCTAATGATAATATTAAGGTTAATAGTTTTATGTGTTTATTTAATAATTATTTTAATGGGAAATATGTATTTTATTATAACGTAGGTCCTAAAAGTTTTGGCACAAAACTCATGTGTTTAATTTTAACAAAAACAAAATAATATCAAGTTGCCTTTGAAAACAAAAGTTTATTTACTTTATTTACTGTCAGTTGAGTTTTATTTATTTTGAAGTTTTCGCTTTAAGATGTCGTATAAATTAGAAATAAGAAAAAGTATCTACAAGTTAGTTGGGCGGATACCCAAAGCTGAAGTCGAATATTCCAGAATGAAAACATTTCACGCAGAACCATTTATAGAACAATAGCGGAGTGCGAGCAGGGAATACCATGTCTGAATCTCCCAAAAGTGGAAGACCACGTGCATTTACCGCACAGAGGTCAGAGAGATTGGTGAGAAGAGCAAAAACCAGATTGGAATGTCAACGAGGAGACTGGCTAAGCAATACAGATCATACAAAACAGATCTTCTAAGAGTACGATATCATTGGAATTGAGGAGGAATGGTCTTAAATATCGAAAGAGACTTAAGTGCCCCAAATACTCTCAAGCGCAGCTTCTTCGCATACCAAGATTTTGCCAATGAAAAAATCATTATTTTAGATGACGAAAAGTATTTCACTTTGAGTAAATCTGATTTTTTTAAATAATAATAATAAATTTTTTAATAAATCAATATAAATTACAATTCAATATTTATCAATCTAATAAAAATCTTTTTTATCTGCTAACAATCTAATAACAATCTGCACCTAGATTTGAAAAACCTGTATGTGCAGTTTTACAGCCATAATTAACTAGTTATCACATTTATCACAATTGACAGCCTTCTTGGCTATACTCAAAAATATCAATTTATACCTATAGAAAATACACTGTAATCAACATTAGGTTAAAATGGGGTTTTGATCTATGTCCTCAACAGTACAATAAACAAACATTAGAGAATGTCCATATATACCTGGATGTTTTCAAATAAATGATTTTTAGTAAAAAGCAAAAACGTTTATTATTTACTACACTTCTAATGCTAATAGGAATTAAATTATACAATTTTGGCCCTAAATAGTTAACAAATCTTTGGTTGATGCTTCTCCTAGAAGCAGGAACATTTAACAGTCTATTTGCAATACCCCTAGTACAATGATTATGGCAAATATAATTTGTTTTTAGATTTTGGTTTTTATGCACAAACTGACAGACTGTTAATATGTAGAGAGATCTGATATTACATAGATCAGATGTGTACAATAAATTTGTCGGATAAAGCCTTGGTTTTCTAAAAATAACCTTAACAATATAATTTTGAACAACCTTCAGCTGTTCCAAGTTACTACAATACATTCCACCCCAGACTAGAATACCATACCCAAGCAGTGGTTCAACAAGTGCTCTATAAACCATTATAATTAATTTCTTATTAAAAATGGAGGGAAACGATGGATTTTATACGGAGAACGTAGAGGAATGTCTTGACAATGTTAGATACAAACATAAAGCGAAATTTGCAAATAAAATCCTTGTCTGGTGCGCAATTTCTAACAGGGGTGTATCCCGACCTTTTGAGTGAGGGTGAAGCTTTGAAAAGTCAGAGCTATATGATAACTGCCTTTCCAAATTGCTTCAGTTTGTCCGCGAACATCATGCTACTGACGATATCATGTTTTGGCTAGACCTAGCATCATGCCATTATTCAAGAGATACCCAAAACTGGCTTCGACAACACCACATACCTTTTGTTCCCAAAAACGATAATCCTCCAAACTTGCCGCAGGCTCGCCCAATAGAGGATTTTTGGGCTGTACTGTCTACTGTCTACTAGAAAGGTTTATCATGGAGGCTGGGAAGCACAAGATCAGGAACAATTGTGTGTGTGTGTGTGTGTGGTTGGGTTTTATGGCATTGGTATGAAACCAAATAGCCAGCATTTGAGGAACAATTAAGACGGCGAATTTACGAGAAATTAAAAGAAATTGAACTGAATTCCGAACTAGAATTTGTTACTGTATATCCGGTGTTGAATTATCTGTCAAATGTCATTTGAGAATCATAATTTCAAGTTTGAAATAAGTCAATGTATTTACAGCATAAGGTTAATTATTAAGGCATACAAAACCTCACTTTTGTTTCCATTTAACCGACTTTGTATCTCTTACCACTTCCAAGATGCCCATACTGGCCCTCATTATTTTGGACAAGTTGTATAGATATTATAAACCATTATTTTATATTTTTTAGTGATTATTTGAGAAAAAAATGTCAATACTGATGTCAAACAGTTTTAATCTAAATAAAATCGTTTGTATTTATGTAGGTTCTTAGGATTTTCTTAGTCCTACGTTAGCAAAGAAAAATTTGTATAGTTCCTTAGGAGAAGATAGTAAAGGGTAAAAGGCATAAGAAAACACTGATGTATTGATAAAAAATATATTTTCTGTATTTTTTAAACAAAAACGTTAAAGCAACATCACAGTAATAAATAAACAAAAGCAATTTGTATCTTAAATATATTTCTCTTAAATAATAATATATTAAACGGATTTGTCTCTTATCTTTTAAGCGTTTAGGTATAGATTTAAAAATAATAAATAAACGTGTGTTTAAAAACGCACTAGCTAAACAACCGGCGGCGGCTTTGCTCAATTATAAAAGAAAACCGCCGTCCGGTGGTTTTATTCATTTACGTAATTAATTTGTTATTACCGGTGGGTTTCACACAAAAA